>CACKRE030005091.1:40765-56397 GCA_902602495.3 Ectocarpus sp. CCAP 1310/34 | reverse complement strand
AAACCCGGGTGTCTCGCCATAAACCCCTCAAGCCAGCTGTCCCCAGGGCCCTTGTCTGGGTCCCAGGGCACCTTGCGCCCGTCGGTGCAGATGTTGCGCACAGCGTCTCTCAGCTCCCTCCGACCCAACAGCAAGAAGTGTCGGGAGGCGTAGATCAAGACGTCTTCTACGAAATCTTCCTCCTCCTTGCTCAGGACAGTCCCGGGACCAACCCTCGCATCTATGGCCACCTTGTTCTTCACACGGTCGTGCAGCGAGGCTAGCGGTAACCCGTAGGTCCTCGCAGCAACGCGGAGCGACATCTCACCGCTGCGTACCGCATCTACAGCCTTCTGGGCCTGCTCTGGGTCTACTCTCTTACGTCCCATGCTTAGCAGCAGGACCCCGAAAAGGGCAAAGATGCCCCACATAAGGGGTGTGGGTGAGGGCTGTGCTGTATCTCGGGAGTGCTTGACCCGATCGACACGCGGAGGTGCTCAAACGAAAGCTAACGGAAAGCTGAAGATTTCAAAAAAAAAATTGGGGGGCTCCGCGCATTGTGCGCCGAGGGACGTGCATTTGAAAAAAGTGTTCGTTAAAGGGGGGGTGTTCGTTAATACCCTGGTTTACTCTACGGTTTAATGTGAAGTCAACAACAACAACAACAACAACAAGGAGCGTGTGGCGTTACAATGCTCGTCCCACAACCGATGGAGGCTGCTCGGAGAATGTTTGGCATTCCTCTACCTTTGGGTGCAATACCAGCAATACAACAACACACACCGAAACGTTCAACTCGAAATGGGCCTAAGTTCGGCGAACCTGGGAGGAAGAGGAGATTCTGGATCTATTGACCGGCAGTGTCCCGGCATACCGTTTGTCTGTAGACGGGTTGTGGCCCCGCGATCGACCGCACGAGTCTCGTCTGCGTCCCCCCTTCGTGTAAGCGTCAACCGTTAGCAATTGGTTGCTGCCGCAAGTTACGCCAACGCAGCCCGGGATACACTCGTATAAAGCCCGTCCGTCAAAACACATACGTCATGGCAGGACCGCGCTCCATCTCTCGGTCGACGAAGGTGGTTGCCACAAGCGGAGCTGGCAAGCACGTCAAGGGGAAAAACAAGCACAAAAACAGGGGGAAAAAAAAGGTGCCGCCGCTCACGAGCTGGGACCATGACAACTCCTCCGCGGCCGAGTCGGATGACGAGGAGCCCACTCCCGCCGGTGCTGGCAAGAAGCGTCCACGAGAGGTAGTTGGTAGAGATAGGGCACAGGCGCAAGCACCGGATGATCAGCGTGCTAGTGTCCTGAAAACCTCTGGCGATGCGTCGAAGAGAAAACGAGTTGCTGGCCATGAAGCAAGCGGTGGTGGAGCCGAAGAGAGGTCTAGCAGTGGCAGCAGCAGCGACGATGGGGAGGACGGCGGAGCAGACGAGGGGGGCGGGGGAAGGAAGGGAAATAGTACGCCTGCTGTGGCCGCGGGTGGCATGGGGGCCGTCATGGCCAGGATTATAGGGCAAAAACTGGACACTCGGGTGCAGGTGAGATAATATCTATCATTCTCCACACGCGTCCATACTCGCGGTACATGTGACAGCAGCAGCACAGCGAGATACATGGATACACTCCGCGTGCTGTCGAACGGCGGAATTCGACCAACAATACACCCAGTATGCGCGTTAAAAGGGAATGATACCTACTCCCGTCTCGATTCTCTGGGTGGAGATGCACTCTCGTGCTACTTCTGTCCTACTTGTTACGCTTGCGACGCAAGAAAACACCCCCCCCCCCAGCGCCAACGAGCATTTGGCTCAACTTCTACGCTTGGACGATAAGATATTGTCACTGGGAATGTTGTATTTGTGGGGAGTATGCCCCCCTTACTGCCTGAAAATAATGTACACCTCGTCACCTTTGGGTGTGCTATCCAACGTGGGTGTGTTTCTTGCGTCAAATACATGTACGACGCGTTCATATACACACTACACACCTTACCATGACGTGTCTTGAGCCCCTTTTTGAGTTGCCGTCATTGGCGTTCCACGATTTGATGCCGCTGCGTGAACCATTTTCTTAGTAGTCAACAACGTATTGGACACTGCTGTTGAATACAACTCCATACGGAACGGGCTCGTCGGTGGCAAGTGGCGCCTGATAACTCAAGAAGAAAAGCATTCTCAGCAGTGCCACGTAGATAGCACTTGCACGAACACAACCTTGACTGAATGTTCGGCCTACGCGTTTCGTGGCACCGTATGGCTTTTCGGGCGGGACGCTGTCCTTTCGATACAACCTTGTGGCGGAACACACCTTCGTGGGGCACGTGGTGTGCTTGTGCGTCCCTCGCCAACCCTCCGCCCACTCGATGCATGTTCTCTTCTACCTCCGCCAAATCTCAGCCACCAATAACCGACGTGGGCGCGCCTGATCCTACCTCCTTTTATTTGTTCGATGTGTCGCAGGCGCCTGTCCTAGCCAAGCGCAAGACGAAGACCATGAAAGAAATGGAAAACGCTTCGGTGAAGCGAGCGGAAACCAGAGGGAAGTCGGCTGCCAGACGAGCAAACATGACGCAGCAGTTCGTCATCCCCGACCACACCACGACAGACTACGAGCGACAGCTCAAGAAGATCGCCACGCGGGGGGGTGAGTTGCTGACTGCGCGTGCTATTGCGCACTCAAAGCGTTTTTTTTGCTCTTTGGTGCACTTGACGCGAGCAACATCTCACCGCAAAGACTTCCAACACATCCCCTTCGACTGTGGTTATGTCTCGAACGGGTAGTCTTTCTGTGTATTTGTCCTGATACCGAGGGAAGAGGGGGTGCGATGGTGCGATCATGACGTGGTGTGAGCTAGACATCCAGGCGATACAGCGCTTGAAACGTTATCGGTGGACAGACACACAAAACGTGTACCACACGCTCGACTGTTACGTGGTTTTTGCCGTATCAAGTGGTGCCTTGTTTCGCTGGGCGCTACATGTCAAGCACGGGGATGCAAACTCCTGTTCAGGAATTGCTGATGGCTGAGTTCATGGGGCAGGGGACGAGTAGCTTTTCTAAGGCATCGATGAAACGCCTCTGAAAACTTGTGGGGGGCATTTTTGCCCACAGAAGATCCGGCTGTTTTTCTCACGACCAAAGCGGGTTACTTCGTTGGATCCGTTGGGTGTGGAGCCGTGAGCTTTCGTGCTACCCCTGCGCGGTTGCAGGAATAGCCACCACGTCAAGCCACCAGAAAGTGCCACCACTTGCTGTTTACATTTCCCCGAAGCGTTTGACAGGTGCCACCCAAAACCACCGACCATCGGCAGCGTTTCCGCTGCTCGCGTTGATTCGTACGCCTTTTCTTGTGATTGCGACACAATCGAAAGGGTCGCTCGCCCCTCTCCCCACCCCTTCTCTCCCAGGAAGGATCGGTAACATGTGTTCTACGCTTCCCCCCCGTCATCGCTCCCGTTGGCATTTCTTTTTTGATGAAAGTTCACCGTCAACTGTGCACCGCCCAAGCGTAGAATTCACACTTGTTCATCACACCCGCCAGCCCCCCAACCCGCTCCCTGACATCACTGTTGGGTTGCTTAATTTCCACTCCCCGTGAGCGGCAGAATCCAGTCTGTTACTTAACCCGCTGCAAAACAGATTCTTTCAAGGACGCATGTCCTGAAAGTATGAACATGATGCACGCCAACATGCGAACATGACTATCGCGTATGTTGCTGTGACTCCCTTCACAGCTGCCCCGTCGCACTCTCTGGCAAACGCTAGCCTTTGCCCCCCTCCGCTCTGTCGCTCTTCCCCAATGACGTGTGGTTTCCCTGCTGCCGTGGAATACTCGCCCTTTTCTCCGCCGACGTTCACGAAACACAAAATACTTGAATCTGAATCCGTGGAACCAACAGTGGTGGCTCTTTTCAACGCCATCAGCAAGCGCCAGAACGAAGGGGGCGCCTCCGCTGGTGGCGCCGGCGGCGGCAGCAGCGGTAACAACGTGGCAGCAACGGCCAAAGCGACCGTGGTAAAGGGTGCCTCGCGGCACGCCTTCTTGAACATGTTGAAAACCGGCGTCAAGCCCACCGGGGGCGCTGCTGAAGCAGCCGCTGGTGCGGGTGTTGGGTCTGGTGGAAAGAGAGGAGGTGGTAGCGCGGGAGGAGGAGGCGGAGTTGTTGGTGAAGGACACGAGGTACGAGGCGGAACCTGGGGTCGTGAGCGCATCCACACTGTGTTATCGATGCTCACGGCAGATGCGTTTTTTTTTTTGCCACATAAGTGCAGCACAACGGTGTGAATGTGAAACCACAGCAGCGCTCACTCAGTTTCAGATTCAGCTACTGGAGATTGTGCGCTCATACCTTTAAAGTGGTACTTTACGTTCTCACATCTGAATGGACGACGAGCTACGTATCGCCGGATATTATGCCGAACGTGTCCAATAGTTTGGGTGGGCTTCTCAGCCTTGTTTTTTCTCCTATTTCCGCTGGCGCCGCCCTAAAAACTTTTTGGCAGCGGAGAGAGTTTTCGTTTTTTCTGCTTGCGTCGTACCGGCGGTTTACACAATATAGCGGCTCGTGGGGTCTTGGCCTAGTGTTTCCGCGTCATTTGTTGCTTCGAAATATAGCCAAGCCAACTGCTCTATTCGGTAGCGCACGTGCGGCACTCCAACCCCAGGTTACGCCTGTCGCATAACCTGTCTCCGGTCTAGTAGAGTTGCTCTTTGCGCTGGTTTTGACGAATTATCCCCATTTCAAAATTGTGTGTTGCTCGATCGACGCTGCAAACTACCGAGTCCGTTTCCATCGGGTGGCTTGTTTGGGAAAGCAAGAGCAAACATACGCGCCCGCAAGTTTCAGTCTTCGCGACTGCCCTCATCTCTTGATTGCTAGACTTCCGCCCCTGATCACATAAGAAGCCGAACATGACTCCTGCGTTGCTGTCATCCTGCTATTTACGACCTACAAGGTTTACAAAGCCTCAGCTCACCGCAGGCTTTTATTCATTTTTATGTTTCGTCTCTACCGTTTTTGTATTCTATCTATCTACTCCGTTGTTTTTCTTTGCCCTAGGCTTACTGGTTATCTGCCTTCTTTTTGTTTGTTCTACATGGCCCTGTCGTGTACTGCGTGCAGGATGGAGGTCGTTCGTGGTCGGTGCTTAAGGAAGACTATATGATGGGTGCGAGCACGATGAAGGTACGCTTGCTCAATGAGCTTTTTCGATGGACGTGACTTTCTTGACAATGTGGAGCTTCTTCAGCGATAGTGCCTGGCGTTCCCATGTTTTTCTCAGACTCTTGGACGTACTTTGTACTCCTAGGTGAGATCAGTTTTCGCCCATATATAACTTTATTTCTCACCATACATTTGCCGAACAGACCAACGAAACGTAGGCGGCAAGAGTACAACTTACAAGCGGGTGGCTTTCGTGTTGTGGCGTTACCGGCATATTCATTACGAGGTTGCTTTTGTCCTCGCTTCGTCAACTGGTGAGGGTTGGCAATAGCCACTCTCGGCGCGGGCGAGTTGGTAATTGGAGCGACGGGTACATAGTGTCTTGCGACAGAGCTCGATGGATGGATGAGGCGCCTACACAAAGCGGTTGGATGACTTTGCAGCGAAGACCTGACCGGCGTATTTCATGTGCCAATACCGGGTGCCCGATGTTAGAAATTGCTTGTTGACTTTCCTTTGTGATAAATATTGATGTCGGGCTTTTCGATCCCGTGCGTGGAGGCAGAGAGACCTCTGCACATATCGAGAGACGGAAAACAAATGGGAAACGACGTCCGCAACACCTCGAGCACACTGGTCCGCGTTCAACGGAAAATACAACAATTGGACGCTGTTACGCAACCAACACGGTGTCGTGTTGAACTTGTTCCGCTCTCCCTTTCTCTCTGTCTCTGTCTCCCGGGTTCTCCTTTGTCCTCTTGGTATATCGCTGTTCCTCTTGTTGTGTGTCTGATGGCCTCACTGGTGCGGTGACCGGGCAAAACAAGAAACATCCCAGCCAGGCTAGAGTAGGGTGCTATAGTAGAAGTGCATTTCGTGTGCCTCGTGCTTCGGTGGGTTCGAATTATGCCGTAGCCTGTGTTTTCTGCAGCGGCGTCACCTGGAACTCGTTTCAAGGTTGACGCATGACCTGCGCTAAAACAAAAAACTAAAATGGATCAAATGTAGTAAAACACGCTCCCATCATACGGAAATGTTCTGGCTGCCCAGAGTTCAGATTTTCCGCGCGTTCGTTGCCCTCCCACGATACAACTCGAACACTCCGCCCAATCGAAACGGCTCATCCGGCGCCCTCTTATTGGCTGGGCAAGAGTGCCAACAGCGAAATGACTCAGCCCAATATGTAACGCTCGTAGCCTCTTCGTGTTGCACGCAAATCCGGTTGAATACAATCCTGACCGATCAGGCTTTCCGTTTGCCGTAGGTTTTGCACTAGGAGATTTCAATCATGTGTCCTTGTGGCTGCGATTGACGATGACCAGGTCGCCTCAAAACCCGCTCTGCTCGTCCGCAGTATATCTTCTTCGGCGCTTAACCAATTTGTAAGAAAAATAGTGTAGGTAAATCTTGGTGAATCTTGGTGGGCAACTACGATGGGATATGCAGCCATGTGATCGGTACGGAGTTACGGTGGACATCGTCTGTTCTCCTTTCAATTTCTAGTCACCAGCTCGGAACCCATGCATATGTTGAGATCGGCCCTTGCCTTGGTTACCTCTCGTAGAATGCAACTTTAGGTGTTGCATCTTTAGCGTCGTCTTTGTGGCATTCTCCCTGACACAAACGAAGAAGTGATTCCCAAACCTTGTTCGCTTGGCGTTGTGCGCGTTTTCGTTTCGTCGTCTCACACGCGGCATTTGTGTTTTCAGAACTGGGACCAGGACAGCGCGGACTCTGAAATAGACGCTATTGGGAGACCCAGCAACGATATGTCAGATGAGGACAGCGACTGACTCAACATTGTGGCGTGGTGGTGTCGTTCATGGGCATGTCAACGCGATCCCTTCCCTCTTTTGTAGTGCAACATCGGGTATGCAGTTGCTCTGTTTTGCTCTCGCGGTATACGGTGATTCTCCCACCATGTGCTGCGTACGTGGTGATGCACTGGTGGTCTTGTTTTCGCAGCGCGGTCTTGTGTCGTGTCGGAGCCGACGACGGCGTGGCAACAAAATTTCACCTTAAACGCCATCTCAATGTTGTTGTTGAGCTTTCCCTTTGTCCGGTTGGTGCCCTGGAAGGGTCGAGCAGTTCCTCCCGTTTTTTCTTTCACTCGAGAGTAAACCCACAACTTAAAAGGTCAGAAAGTTACGGGATCACCCGACTCTCAAGCTGTGAAGAAGCGGCATAAATTTTGCATTGTTGTGGCACTCATCGATAGCGCGGGCTCTACCGCCAGCTAGATAGCTGTTGCAGCTCGAGGGGTCGCTTAGAATCGTGAAGTCGAGGGTTAAGTGTGTTAGAATCAAGCCGCTGGCAAACTGGCTCCTCTGCGGCCGGAACCCTAACAGAGAATACCTACCCCACGATACTAAGGCAATACCTACCGCACTACTAGGCAGCTAGCATTTTTAGGGGTTGCTCAGATTGTTGAATCTACGTGCTGAAACAAATCCTCTCTGGCACCCATCGTCAGGTTTGGTTTTGATTTCGGTTTCCTTCATGTGATTTCAGCACTGCATGATGAGCTCATCGAGCTGGAGTTGTATCGTTGTTCATACTGACGGTGTTTCATGGAGGACCTTGCCCCCCCACACGGGTTGTTTTGCGTGAAACGTCGTGGCAACTGACCGCTGTTCTTGTCGCAACCTACAGCAAGCTGTTGTTAGATTTTGGGGAGGCCTGTTGAAGAATTCGTGGACGTGGATTGTTGGTGTTGGTCGTTTGGGGCCATACGACAGGAGGCGGTAAAGGCGAGCGTGTTGGATGACACCAAACGATATGCAAAAAAATTGAGCTGGGAATTGACCCGGAGGCCTCATCCTGATTGGCGAAGACCATCGAGAACCGTTTTTTGGTAGTTCAAGCGGAGGGTACCGCAATAGGTTCCTTCGAGACCCACGCATTCACAAGATGAGTGTTGTGAGCTACCTGGTTCACGGCTCACGTGCCAGGTGCCATGTGTTGGTGTCATTCAATATCCACGTGTTGGGCGGTGTGGTTCTCGTACCACTAGTGCTACCAGTGGCGTTTGTCGCATTCCGCCGACGCTACCGTGCGGGTGAATCGGTATGCAAACCTTTCTTTCTTTCCACGTGTGGCAGATTCATGCCCCGCTCGATTGCCTGCCCCTCATAAACGTCGTTGACGACGCCAAACATCCATATCCAACGAATGTTCAAAAATTCATGAAGCGCTCAGACCACGCTCATACACTAAATACAGCAGTGCCGGCAACTTGTAGGCGATTTTTGTTGACCGATCGTAACTTTTGGCTAAATTCATGGACTTCGACGATTCTTTCACGTACGTCTTGCCCGTGACGGCACCCACAAGACCCGGTGATGACTTTTTTTTGTGGGGTCGAAGCATACATTTTTCAAGATAAACATATGGGAAAAATACACTGAAGAAAAAAAATATATGGTAAAAAACAACGAAATAAAGACGAAAAAAAGAGACCCGAACCGAGGCCCCAAGTGCAACAAGGTGTAAAGGCAGCGCCTGATGTTGGCGCGGGCGATGTAGTGCTCGGTCGACTTCAGACATGTGCCTAGATGTAGGTGTAACCTTACGGTCATTTTCCGGTAATCGTTTCTAAAATTGCTCCATTAGTCTACTCCTTGAGTTATCACCATAGACTACACTCTGCTGTACCACCTCCGTGCTCCACGGGGCAGATCCCCGATTATTTCCAACCGATACGACTTGGAAAGCTTTACAAGCCGTACACTGCAAAGCTCTACAACGCCAGCCTCGGCACACGTTGCCGTGATGCACTTCAGAGGCTCAACCTGCACAGCAAAGGTCATGGCCTCGCGCCGCCGACCTTTTTTGTGTGCAGCCGTTCGCCATGATGTGGGCGGAAATAATCGAAAGTTCTTGAAAATGGTTCGGGACAACATCCGTTTCGGGGAATATTCCCGCCGCAGTAATTTCCGCCACTGGCTGGGTGTCTGGTTTCCATACCTGCAATTTTTTTCGGTGGGTTCGACGTAGTTGTAGAGAAATGAATGTTTTCGTGGAGTGAAATACTTTCTGTGGTGATGGTAATGGCTCCATAACGTCTGTCGTAGCACGAACCCACCGCTTTGGATTTTTTTGTTTGTTTGTCTTGACTTCAAATCAGCGCTCACAGCACTGGTGCCGTTCACTCCAACCCGTGATCACACAGAAGAGCCCCTCTCAACTCTCCCCTCCTGCGATACTTTGCCTTCGATTTTTAATGGGAGAAGAGTTCAGCACTCACTTCCCTCTGCTGTGTAGGTACATACCGTCCGTCCAGCGCAATAGTCAGGTTGGAGTGTTGCTGCAGTACACCGCTGACCCTTCTTTAGTTTGAAGCCTTGCCTGCGAGACTGGGGCGTCCAGAGTAGCAGAATAGATCACAAGTCTTGTGTTCATGAGACCCTCCTCTCAGTCTGCCACCTTTTCTTCAGAGTTTTCGCTCAGCTATCGGTAGATAACTCTGTCGACCCGTTCGGATCTTGAAATACTGGTGCAGCCGCTCCCCACTGGGGTGTGAAAAGCTGACCCACCAGCGGAGGCACACCCACGCGTTCGGTCTTCCCTCAGCACCGCCAAACGATCGGCACCTAAATGAGCAGTGGTGGCAGACACCAATGCACTGGATACAACCATGGGACCGCGCGGGGTGAAAAATTGCCCGACAACCAGCTCAAACAGAACTACGGGCCATTCGCTCGAGTGGACCGTTGTCTTTCTCCATTATCTCAGTCACATGTTTCATCCTGTTCCGCTTGCTGCAGGTGGCGTCTTTTGTTTGCTTCCCTCGTCCCACGCTCTAGACTAATAATACTGCTGTCTGGCGCGAGACACCATGCCTGTCGTAATGAGTCTCATGTGACGACCGCGCCAACAGCACCATCGCCTCGACTTCGCTCTCTGCTGCTGCTGCTGCTGCTGGCGTAATAGCGATAACAACTCCCATCTATTTCCACCCATCATGTATGTTGAGTTTTTCCAACGGCAAGAAGGGCGCATGGTCAAGACTTCCTGTTCTGTGGCCCCGAAAAATTACACCCACACCTTTTTTGACGACTGAAATCTTGTCTGAGGAACGACCTTCACGAACATGTATGAATGCATTTTCTTCTTTCTTCAACCTGTCGCTCTACCACAGGCAGGCAGGCGCAGCTTTCTGTCCCTCCAAGCAGCAACTCCGTAAATCCCTAGCGCTAACCCTAACCCTAACCCCAAACCAACCCAATAGGTGCTAGGTTGACATTAGGTGGCTCAGTTCTGTGTTGTTGTGCCTGCATTAGGGCTAGGTTAGCGCCGCGTGGTTCAGTTCTAGGTTGGTGTGCCGGCGTTGGGCTAGGTTGGCGCTGGGTGGCTCAGTTCTAGGTCGGTGTGCGGCATCTGGCGCTAGGTTGGTATTGATGGGATAATCTCTAGGTTGGTATTTATTTGTTTGGATATGTGCTAGGTTGGTGTTTATGCGATCGACCCTGGGTTAATATGGCTTGCATAGGTGCTAGGTTGGCGTTGACGGGGGTAGGTGCTAGGTTGTGTGGGCCTAGGTCGCTCTATTATTATAGCTTGGGCGGTTCTGTCGGTAAGAAAAGGTGTGGGTGCGTGGCTGATGTGCGTCCCCATGGGTGTATCGAATATTTTTCTGTGTAGCCGGAAAGCGGGCACCAGGTCTGCTGTTACTGCTATGCTTTCACGACCGGAAGGGATTCGGTCACGGCGGGTGCATGTGTTTGTATGGATGGATTTTGCGGGACTTGGCTGAGTGTGACGCCTCTGTTTATTCTGGGTTTGGCTATGCATAGCTGGCTTTAATTCGCACGTGGCATCTCCACTTTGGTGTTCCCCCTTTACCTCGACAACTCCCAGTATTTGGATGAGGTGCCTCCTATAAGTTTTGGGACACATGCCTCTCTACCACGGCTATCTCTTGATGGAGCACCACGAAACCGGTGCGACGAAGAGTGCCCTATTTTTCTGCCTCCTCAGAAGCCAGCAGATCTTCCATTAGTGCTGCGTAGAATCTGATCTTGTTCTGGTCGAAACAGAGGGCAATTTTGGTCTCTCGGTAGTCACGTTTGGGCCCCTGTATCCCCGTTGGAAGCGCCCGACATTCGGAGACTGGGTTTCCCTCCTGGCATGAAGCCGAACACGGTCGCGGTCGTCACCGCTCCGCGGCTTACTATTATTCACCAGTCGTTCCAGAAGGTGCACCAATGTTGAAAAATGTCGGAGAAACATGAGGACATAGACTAGAGGAGCTCGAGGAGACTCCCTTCTCTCTGATGTACGGGGCCCGCCTCTTGGTTTTGCAGTAGAGGCCCCAGTTGCAAGACCTATGGGTGACAACCACTGACTGTACCTTCCCTCTCAGCCTCGGCAACTTCGTGCTGTGTACAGTACCAAGATCCCGTGTCCTCCCTCTCACCCATTGCCCCCCTCCTGACCTCGCCAGTGTCGTCTGTACTGCTGACAGACAGGTTGAAAAGACGTGGCGATGGCGAGAGAAAAAATGACGATCACATCGGCGACGCTTAGACTCGCGTCTTCGAGCCTGAAAGCCATCGGTGAAGTCGTGGCTCGTACGACGGGTGTTGGCGCCCTTCCTCTATCTCAAGCAACTGAAATGGTGTCTCAAGCAGCCAGCCTCGTCAAGACGGAGGCAGTCAATGTCTTGATTGAGGTCGAGGCGGGCGAGGCGGCGGCTGACAGGGCGGCTGCAGCGGTATCGGCGGCTCAAGCGACAAAGGGAGCGGCTGGAGCAAAATCGGCAGCGGCGAAGGCGGCAGTCGAAGCGGCAGAGGCGGCGCAGCAGCAGCAGCCTTGGAAGCGGATCTTGAGCCAGTTGTGGCAATGGCGGACAAGTATGCGCTATGTTGACTGGCCGCTTAGCGTATTCGCTTGAGTGGTGCTGCTCGTTGTTGTCACAAGTCGACCTTTTTCAGTTTGGGCTATACGAGTCACGCGGCACTGCCTTCTCTGCCTTCTCACCTTAACATTATCATATGCTTTGCGCTTGCAGCCTTGCCGCGGCATGGCGTACTTCAAAATAGTGCTGTAGAACTGGCCGCGCGCTGCTGTGGCTGTATGCGGTTATTGTGATGTTGTGCTGTCCATCTTGTTCCAATGGCCAAATTCAGGAGAATGACAAATGGAGGCAGCAGCGACAGGGTGAACCAAGGTGCGCAAAGACTCTGAGTACCTAGGCAGTGTGGCGGAATGTACCGTGGTTGAAGGTTGACTACATGGACATTCCTCGGGAAAAGTTTTGCAGTCCGTTCGGGCGCCGTAACATAGCACCGCAATTGCCGCCTTGAATGGTTTCGCTTGAAGTTGCTGCCATATGGCGTTCATTACCGCCGTGAAATATCGCCGTGGTGGGCGGTACCAGGATACCGCCGTTTTACCGACGTTATTTTTACCTCTGCCAAAGTCGTAATCACCGAAAAACTCAAATACCACCTACCACCAAAATTACCGCCGTATGGCGTTACCGCCAAAAAATTCCGCCGTTTTTCTGTTGCACCGCCTCCGCCAAAGTCGTTACCGCCCAAAAACTATTATCCGCCTACCGCTGAACTAATTGCAGCGATATGGCAATACCACCAATCAATATCCGCTTCTTTCTTTTGTTGGCCTCCGCCAAAAGGTGTTCTCGCCTGCCGCAGAAAACATAAATTACCACCGAATGGCGTTGCCGCCGAAACTATGTCCGCCTAATAGATGTTACCGAGTTACCCTTGGTATATTCGGTAAGGATCTGTAATCCTAGAAATCCGGAAAATTGTAATCGCAATGACTATTTATCAGCGAGACCGTACCTTGCACTCCTGCCATCCGAAAACAAAACATAAACAGCTCGCTTCGGACGGCAACAAACACCACATACGTGATGATGATTCGACACTTGAGTGAGTTGTTTGTTTTTTTTGTAGCCCTAAGCTTCCCCACAAAAATTCTGGTATACAATATTTCGTGCTTTTGTTCTTTGCGCGGGGAATGGGGCAATGACTGTAAGCACGACTCCCTGATCCACAACGTACGTATTCGTACATTGTGTGAATGATCATCTGTCGGCCAACCCCCCAGGTGTTTTGCCGCCACCCGGCTTTGTGGATTTGCTTTGGGTTACCAGCTCTACGATAGAATCATCCAAGCGCCGACCGACGGGCTCCGCTCCGGAAGGATCGAGAGGTGAAACGGGGGCGGCGGCAACATCCAAGGTGGCGAAACAGGGACAGGGTAGTTGCCAGAACACGGGTGTACGAAGTGGCCGTGTTTCGGCAGAGTGGGCACCACGAAACGGGATTTCTGCTCTAAGCACGCGAACTAGGGCATGGCCGTCGTCAAAGGGCCGCACATTCAGGTTGTACCGAGTTTGCAGCCTTCGGCATGAATGGCAGCGAGCAACGTGACTTCTGTAAAAGACACGCGAAGCCAGGGATGGCAACATTTTGATCGTGCCAGTCAGCAGAGGTTACGAATCGAAGTATAGTTGTTTGGGGGTGCTCAGCAGTAGATTCGTGTTTTCGGAGATCTAGGTGGCATACTTTTCAAGAGGAGCGGTCCCCTTTCTCCATGAGTGAACATGGGCGCCCTCCGCACTCGTTATTGATAAAAGGTCTTGAGGCAACCTTCTTCTCTGTGGTTCTGACAAGACAATCAGATCGCCATTTTTTAATACCGAATATGACACAAGGTAACACACCCCGGTGATAGCATTTTGGGCTCTGGAAATATTATCACCGGGTGTGGTATCCTGTGGGGGGTGTGGTATCTTGTGTACCCCGGGTGATAAAGTGAAGCTCGCAGGGTCCCTAAGGGGGTGCGATAGCGCGTCCGAACACCCACAGGGTGTGTTTGGAGGTGCGATAAATGAGGGTGTGTGATAGCACGTCCGATCACCCACAGCGTGTGTTTTGGGGTGCGATACAGTTGAACCGCTGCTGCCGCACACTTAAAGGGGTGTGGTATTGCGGGGATGTGACAGCAATGCCTGCACGAACACGTGCAGTTGCCCCGTACTGTAGGGACCTACCAAAAGTACTGAACCGCGGGGCGTGGAGAAACAAAGGCGCTCAATCAACCGAGGTGACGAAACTCCTGAGCACATGACCTCGGCGATAACTCAACCCCCTCAATGCCATAGAAAACTTCAAAAAAAATACAGGCTTGAATGGAGCATTAAAAAATGGAATATAAATCGAAGGTACCTCGCCCGATACGATAATTGGCGGTGGCCACAAAGTGCGCCATCCACCCTGCCGCTCTCACAAGAAACGTTGACTGCTGCGTACCTTACTTTGGATACGACCAAAGGAGAGTAACGCAAAGATACCAGGACCAAAAATCGAAGATCACAACCCACAAATCTGCACTACGAAACACAACAACGTTGTACTCCACGCGGTGAAGAACACAGCCGACAGTCTCTTCAC
Organism: Ectocarpus sp. CCAP 1310/34; assembly: GCA_902602495.3. Lineage (NCBI taxonomy): Eukaryota > Phaeophyceae > Ectocarpales > Ectocarpaceae > Ectocarpus > Ectocarpus sp. CCAP 1310/34. The sequence goes on along the minus strand of CACKRE030005091.1, from coordinate 41,822 downwards.
ATTCGCTCAAAGACGACGAAAGAAAGAGAAACGCACGCCAGGAAAAATGCGAGGAGACATGAGAACGAACGCCACGAGCCATTTTCTCAACACCAGCATCGCTGCCGATGCCTCACAGCTCCTCGCCCTCGTCGTCGCTCACGTCCACCACCATCACGCCCGTGTCGTCATCATCGTCGATGTCCAACACCTCCAGCAAGTTCTCGCCTCGGGACGACGAGTCAGCCTTGTCCGCAGCGCTCGATGGCGCTCCGATGGGCTCCCCCTGGGCGTTGGAGCCGAGCTCCTTGTTGGCCCAGGCCTCGTCTCCCGACCCGTCCAGGGGAAGCAGCAGGCCAGCCTTCCTCCAGCTCGAGCGAGTTTCATCCGCGGTCAAGGCATCCCACAACTTCTTGACCCACTGTGAGACCAACCCCCGCGGAGGGGGCTCCAGGTAGCCCCTGTCGTTGCGTGTGACGTCCTTGGAAGCCACGTGGTCGTCGTAGAGCCTGGACATGTTTGCCTTGAAGATCTTGTNTCGCTCACGTCCACCACCATCACGCCCGTGTCGTCATCATCGTCGATGTCCAACACCTCCAGCAAGTTCTCGCCTCGGGACGACGAGTCAGCCTTGTCCGCAGCGCTCGATGGCGCTCCGATGGGCTCCCCCTGGGCGTTGGAGCCGAGCTCCTTGTTGGCCCAGGCCTCGTCTCCCGACCCGTCCAGGGGAAGCAGCAGGCCAGCCTTCCTCCAGCTCGAGCGAGTTTCATCCGCGGTCAAGGCATCCCACAACTTCTTGACCCACTGTGAGACCAACCCCCGCGGAGGGGGCTCCAGGTAGCCCCTGTCGTTGCGTGTGACGTCCTTGGAAGCCACGTGGTCGTCGTAGAGCCTGGACATGTTTGCCTTGAAGATCTTGTTGACCAGGCCATCGCACGGCTGGAGCTTTGGAGTCAGGCCTCCCGGGATGAGGAACATCGTCGTGTTGGACTCCTCCATCGCCTTGGTAGACGCGTAGGTCTTGTGGACGGTGTACGCCAGAAGCGTGTCAGGCTGACGGTAGCCGCCCAGGCGGCCC
>CACKRE030005091.1:6222-21149 GCA_902602495.3 Ectocarpus sp. CCAP 1310/34 | reverse complement strand
CCCCCCCCCCCCCCCCCCCACGGATCAGACCAGGCCGCCACGTTTTCGGCCACACGGCAGCAATATCCCGTGCTGTTCCTCCCTCACGCCCGCCTCCCTCACTTCGCATGTGTTCCTCTACACCCCTTATTTGTTCCCTCGGACCTTGTGCAATGCTGCTGCCCCTGCCGTTCGCGTAGGTGGACACGGGTAGCAGCGCGGAACGCGCCCCGTGTCTCGTGCGAGCCCTATGCAGACTGCTGCGGAAGGTTTCCCTGCACGCCTTCCTACAGGGGGCGGGGAGGACGGGGGCGGCGGGAGCGGGGGGCGCTGGAAGGCAGATGGAATCGCCGGAGGTGAGGTGCAAAGTACAATCCTCGTTTGAGCCAAAAACGCGCGCCAGTAGTTTAATGTTTTGGGGCCGAGGAACGCAGGGTTGGCCTGAGGTGGACGGGGCGGCCAGCTTTCGATGTCTTTGGTGTCGTGTTTGTCTCCGCGTGCCTGTCGCGGTCTCCGCTGCCCAGGAGGTCAAAGGCTACCGGCTGCATTCGTGTGGAACCCAGCCGTTCAACCGGGGGCAGGTGTGCCGGTCTTTGCCCTGTGTGGATCGGGGGTGACCTCCCGAGGGGGATGGGATAACATTTAGGTACCCGGGAAGGTTACTGGCGTATGGTCGTCCACTCTTGGCACATCCTATTGTTGCGTGTCTCGAACAGCGGGGGACCCTATTTTCGCTTGTTGTGGCGCGTTTGCGAACCCCTCTCACGTTGAGGTCTTCTTCCGTCCGGCCGCAGCGGCGGTGCTTCGGGGGGGATCAGGGGACAACAGGCGAGAAGCCTGATCAGCTCCGCCATTGGACCCGCTTTTTTAAAGACTGGTTGGTTCAAGGTCTCACCTTATCCAAAACCCCGCCTGCCCTACCGCTGTTTGTGTCTGGTGACTTTTTTTGTTCCGAAAAAGCTTACGGACGACGACGAAGACGACGACGACGTCGCCGTGGACGAGGCGTTCTCAGGCGCGGCGTCGGAGCGAGGCGGAGCGGTGGCGGCACCCGGTGGCGGCGGCGGCGGCGGCGGCGCAGGAGCGAAAGACGTCTTCGGGGTCGGCGGGGACGTGCGCCTCGAGGCCATCGTGCGGCGCCATCGTCGCCGCTGCGCCATGCGGACCGAGGCGCTGGCGGCCCACAATCAATCGCTACGCGAAACGAAGGGCTCCTCCCGGGGGGGCTACTCGAGTGGTTCGAAGCGGCGTGTAAGCTGCGGCGGCGGCGACGAGAGGGAAAGTGCGGCGTCGATGGTGTTGGAGGAGATCGAGGCGATGGCGGCGGCGGCGGGGAGGCTTGCCGACCCCGTCATAGTCGGCAGGCTTTTCGATAGTATCCTTCCCCCCGTTGCGTGGAGGTCGTCCGAGAGGCAGCAGACCGGCCTAGGCGGCAGCTCTCGCACGGAGGCGTTTTCGACAGCTCGAGCCGACCACCGGGGGGGCAGCGCCGGGGCGGAGAGCAGCGCAAAGGGCGATGACGATGACGACGACGACCCCGTCCTCGCCCTGTGCTCGTTGTACGCGGACCTGGTCACGGATGGGGTGAGAGCGGCCGGGTCCGCCGCGGCCGCCGCCGGCGGCAGTAGCACCGCCGCGGGAGGCTCCTCGACGACCGCCGGAAAATCGGCGGTGGCGCCCGGGAAGTCGGTGCTGAACGCGCTCGCCTTCGGGAGGCCTAAGGCTCCGATCGCCGCGCGCCTGTGGGGATACCTCCAGCGGGGACAAGACCTCGGGGTTTACGCGAAGAGGGGGGCTGGCGGCGGCGGCAGCGGCCGGGGAGGGGCGGCGAACAAGGCGGGAGGCGGAGGGATGCAGTCGGCCCTGTTTTTGTTCTGCTCGGCGTGCAGGTGGGTCGGTCGGCGCGGGATTTTTTCGGGGGGGGAGAAAGGGCGGGGTAAGCAACGAATCGATTTTTGCTACCTCTGTGTATTTTTTGCTCTCCTCCTTTGTCGCCCTAGAACAAGGCCGGGTTGTTATGCTTTTTTTATACTCCGTGTAGTGCAATGGAGGGTTTCGTAGCGATGCTCGTGGGGGCGTGGCCGCGTGTCCTCGCTGGTGCTCTACTGCGCTTGATGGGGTTTCTCGACGGACGCGTAACTTGGCGCGCGACCGGCGACGGGAATAGTTTAGTTTCCCTTGGGCATTGCCGCCGCCGGCGTTACGTGCGATTGAGTAGATGTCCTTGGTTGGGGAGCAAGAGGTTGTTTGTGCTGGCGGGTGTCACCGAAACGTGTCATTGCTCTCTTCACGGCGACGGTGGAGAGTTGTTGCTACTGTGTCGGCAGACGTCGCTGTTTCTAAATAGTTGTATTTTGCTGCAAGCTTCGAGTGAGACCAACTTTCTCTCCCCGGCAAGGCCAGCACACTCAAGGCCCCCCCTCAACGGTGCTTCACCGTCCGTCAAGTAGTCACCAAACTCTCTTGTCCTTCTTGTGGACCGTCCCTCGCTGTCGCCGCTTCCCGCCCGACGTTTTTTCCGAACGTCTCGACTACATACATTGTCAGCCACCAGCTGCTGGCGTTAGACGACGAGGAGTTCTACGAGAAGCAGAGGCCGCTGAAGCTCGAGGAGGTGCGCCAGCTCGCCGGTTTCCTGAAGGATTGGCTTTGCCGGTGAGCTCCAATCGCTGTTCTGTTTGTTGGCAGCCTTTTCATGGCTCGTGTGCCACTACCCCGATGAGAAGCCCGTTGGAGTGCGCATAGTAGACTTCACCGACATCCAGTCTTGTTTTGGAGGAGAACTGCTCACGCGTGCCAGTCCCCCGCTAAGCCGGTGGAATACCGAAACAGGTGGGCCCCCGCCTGTACTGACGTACGAAGCTTGAATGTTGCACGGCCAGCGGGGTGCGGATCGAGCCCGATAATTCTACGGAAAGCTCTCGACGAGATGTTTCCGAAAAGGACGCGACTGTTGGTGTACTGTATCTTTCTTGCGCGTGTGTTGGATTGCTCCTCCTGCTCCCTCTTCGCGGACGCCTGCTGCGCTGTTGTTATCCCTGCCGCAAAATCCCATTGACACGACCTATCGCGTTCTCCGTAACGTCAACCCCTCCCTTGAAATCTCCTCCTTTCATCCACCACGGCAACCCACCCACGACCTCGCCTCGGCAGGATGTACTTGATCGACCCGGTCATCCCGCGGCTGCGGGAAGATGGCTTGCCGTCCGATCCCACCCTGGCCCTTCGGCAATGCGAGGAACACCTCAGGGAGGCGCTGCTGCTGCTGTCGGCCACGAGGCTCTTCAACCAACTCTACGACCGCAACACCAGGTTTGTCTTCGCTGCTCACCTGACAAGAGTAGTGCTGCTGTAGGCGACATTCAATTTCATGGACCTACCTTCAAGACGCCGTTACTCTGTAGCAGCAAATGCGGCAGTGAAGGTGCTCAAAATGGCGGCCACTCTCCGCTCAGTACCTTCTAACGTCCGTACCCGGGTCCGACTGATGCGGATGGCTTCCTAGGTCACAAGCCAAGTACTATACCCCAGAAGGGGGTACACCTTTCTAGACAACGAAAAAAAATGCACAACATATAACGATTTCGGCGCCTTTCCGTGGCGAAAATGGTGTTAGTACTGCTGTAGCGTGGTGTGGGCGTTTAGCAACAACCAGCACATGTTCATCGCCACCGGATTAGTTGCGCTTGGCTGGGTCTCGCAGCGTTGTTGTGCTGACTTGAGGCCGCAAGACTACGTTGAGGCGGCCTGTCGAGGGTGGGCGACCGTGTTGGTCGGTTTATAGCTGCCGCTCTCCGCGCCAACCTCCCCGACAGTGCATGCGTATCCCTCTCGGAGAAACCACTCGTGGTTTTCGAGACACACCCGCCTTTATCCCTGTCCGCATGCTTGCCTAGGCAGGGTCCGCATTTCGAGGGTGTGTTCACGTCTGATGCGTTCGGCTCTGGCTGGAGGTCGCGAAGGCTCTTGCTCGGCCTCTTGTGTTTGTTGCTGCGGGCCGCGCCGTGTGTCTGGTCTTGGCGTATCCCTGCGACGGGCCACCAGCCTATTAGTCGTATCCATACCTACGCATCCGACTTTAGTCCCGCCCTCGGCCGCTGCTTTCCTGTACACGCCGTTCGTTGTTCGGCAGGCGGGAGTTTTTGAAGGCGGAGTCTTGGTACTGGAAGGCTATCTCAGCGGTCGACCTGTCACCTCCCGCCCAAGGTACATTCGGCCGTCGTACGTACATGCTTCGGTGCAGCCGGCTGTTTTTCTGAACATCAAACGCTTCAGTGCACCTCACGTGGTTTCTCGCCCTCGCCGTCTTGTTAAAGTTATGTTTATGTATCGCTTCCTCGACGAAGCTCGCCCGCGGGCGTTCCTCCCCGCCAACCAGTGCCTTTTTTTTTTCTTGGGTTATTGCATGCTGTCAACGACGACTGTGGCTTAAAGTATTTATTTCGGTCTATTGCTTTCTCCCTTTCCCTCGTGCGTCCGGCGCCTTAGTAGCGTGTCGCCTTCGTGTTGAACCATTCCGTCGTTCCACCCAACCCAGCGTTCTGGTGGACGATGCCCTTGCGTGGTACGCGGGGGAGGCGGACACGAAATGGGGATTTTCGCGGAACGCGATGCGAAAACAAGATAATTGATGTTGTTTTCCACGCCCGCGACCCTCGAGGCTGCAGCCAGCAATAGCGGTAGCCACTTTTCACTTTTGAGGGCAGGCCCAAAAAATCACCCGGAGTATCACTAGCTGCAGAAACACGTCAAAGAGTTTTTCTCCCGTCGTTCGGGAACGGGGAATGCAGCGTAGCATCTCGTACGACTGCGTGTAACCCCTCTTTTTGTCGTGTGTCCTTTTTTTTTTTTTGCAGGTGACCCAAGGGTGGCGTTCTTGAGCAAGGGAAACCTGGGCATGGTGCTCGCCAACATTCCTCAGGTACAGTATTTCGTGTTTTCATTGCTGGCATGTTTGAACAGCGCGGTGGTGGCGTTCAGGCGATGGAGATGGATAGTGGGCTCCCAAGAACGAGAGCGGCAGCCAGGCAACGATGCGCTTTTTTTCTTTTTGCTCTGCCGTTACAGTACCACCGCGCTCAAGCAAGCGAGATCGCTCTCGCTCAGCCCTTGGGTGCGTGGCGTACGCCTCGAGATCTCTCTCGCGCGCCGGGCCGTCATTATCACGAGGCTCATCATCGTCAGTAGCAACGGTAGTTGGTCGGTCGGACACGATTGGGACCGTTCGTGATTTGCGCCAACGGGCGTGGCCGTTGTGCGTGGGCCACGCGCTCCCCGGTTTTACAGCCAGTGGCTGCGAATCGAGCGTTCCCTTTTTGCTTTTTTATTACAAACGCGTTATCGCGATGGCTGCGGACCCGTGTTTCCGCTTTGTCGCGCAAGCTTTGTCGGCGGTGTCATCCACCCTCGCGTTCCGGTCTCTTTTTCTTGTGTATTGTCAGGTGGTACCATTCTTTCAGCGAGTGGGAATCTTCCGCCAGATGATCGACGCCGAGAGAGAGGAGCACCAGGGGAGCTTGGCCTTCGCCCGGGTACTTTTTTTGTTAATTTTTCGATGGTGTGCTTGTGCTCTGATTTAAGCGATTCGTACATCCTGCAACATGTAGTTGCCAGTAACCAAATGGGGAGGTATGTATACCCGTAATTTCGGGTAACCCAATGTGGAGGTAACCAATTTTTCCGCAGAAACGTTGTTCGCCATATCTCGAGGTCTTCATGGGAGACTTGAAATTGACTTTGGGAGAAAGCAGTGGGAGGCCGGGGATGGTTCCGACCGACCCAAGTTTCGAGTCGAGATACCTCCAAAGTCAGTCTGAGATGAATGTTGTTGTCCTGGCTGTTTTGTTTTCGCGCCCCCTTGTCGTCACGTGTCCAGGGCTCTTCGCGCATACGCGTCAGCAGAGACTCCCTCTACGAGGATTCGGCGGAAGCACTCACCAAGCTAGGTATGGGTGCGTGTCTACGTTATTCTCAGCACGAGCGCGCTAGCTGGCTGGACTTCGAAAATACCTAATTATCGGCACAATACTCTCGAACACTGTTTCTGTTTTTTCTTTTTGTGCTTGGTTCACCCATGCAGCGCTGCTATCATCGGCTTGGTTACGGCTTTACGTTTAGGGTGGTACAGTATTGCGCTAGTCTTTACGTGTTGCCGACAACGTTTGTGGGTGCGTGTGCATCCCTGTTCCAAGTGCAGTACATAATGTTCAGTCGTGTCTGTATGAATATGTATGTCAAGTGTGTATGCCAGTCGTATGTGTGATATTTCCCACGTGTATGTGGTGTAGGGGTATGATTGCTGCTTGTAGCGTTGTTGCTTGTTCCGCGGTCTCTGGGGTAGGTTGCGACTTTTGCCTTGATGACCCACTTTTTCTACGGCCCGTTCATGTTTGATGCGAGCGTCGTTCGGCGTTGAGAACGGACGAATTGCGACCGCCTTGGCCGCGTAAGATGTGCGTGAAGAGGCTTGACGTGCTCGCACGCGACTAGACTTTTGTCGGTCTGCCGAAAACGAAACACTTCAATACGCCCAGAACAATATTTTTTCGTCCCGCTCCTTTTTTTTTTGTGGCGTGCTTGTGTCGTTGTGGTGACGGTGCCCTTGTCCCAGAACCAGCACTGAACCAGCACTGAACCAGCACTGAACCAGTTCAGTGCTGCCCATGTCACTACACTGGCGCTCAATTCCGAGCGTTGCCTCTTCACCCGCACTTTTCTTTGGTTCCAAGAAAGTCACCACTTCGTGTATCGGTCACCCACCCACCCCTCTCCGGGTATGCTCCTCCAGGATCGTTTCTGAAGGGAAGGATCCAAGTGACGTTCATGAACCAGCACGGCGTTGAGGAGGCCGGTATCGACGGAGGGGGCGTTTTCAAGGAGTACATGGACCTGCTCACAAAGAGGGCCTTCGACCCGCAGTACGCTCTCTTTATCGCGACACAGGACCAGGTTTGTGCGGCGGGGGGTTCCATGATAGTTTGTCGTTTGCGGAGAATCTTCGGCGGCGCTGTTTGGCTGACCATTGATAAGACTTTGTAAGTCTCGTCGCAGAGCGTATCGCATAACCAAAATTTCTAGTCTGGAGACCGGGTGTGCGTGCGGCCTTGTGTAGTAGTTGGCACCGATCGGGACAACCGACCGGCCAATCAGAATGCGCGAGTCATTGACGGGATTTCCTAACGTCACTGCGGTTCTTTGTGTGTGCGTAGTACGGCGAGTGTCGCAATGATCTCGTGGTGTAAGTGGTCGGTCTGGATGAACATTTCGCTGTTGATTGTCTTGCAGCGCTTAAACGTATGGTGCTCTCAAACACGTGGTGTTTCTCTTGTCGACGGTTGACTGCTGTTTGGGCATGCACTCGGTTGTTTTGTTAATAGCACCTGATTGTGAGAATTCCCCTCGTCCCTGTCGCGCGGTGTACTGCTCTGCTCTACTTCATACCATGTTTCGTTGCCGCCGTTGCCGCCCGACAGTACCTGTTCCCGAATCCCGCTGCGTCGATGGTGGCGGACGACTACCTGTTCCACTTCGAGTTCCTGGGCCGAGTCCTTGCAAAGGCGGTGTTCGAGGACATCCTGGTGGAGCCGCAGTTCAGCCCGGTGTTCCTGAACAAGCTTCTGGGGAGGGTAAGCCCAGCGGTGTACTATTTTACTACGTCGCGATCACGCAACAAATATGGTTGTTTCGCGTGCGGATCCAGTGTATCCGTGTGACCCCTGCTTGCGCTTCCAGAATCTGTATTGGTGTGAAGACCAACGTCTGGCCTTAGACCGTCTGGGCAATTGCGCCATCTTCAGTGTTTGGGTTGCGGAGTGCCCTTGGGTTTCTCAACACGCTCACGAGGGAAGTGAGGCGTGTCGTAGATGCGTTGGCTGTCTTTTTCTCGTAGTCGGTGTTGTGGCTGGAAAAGCGTTATATATGTTGGTCGAGTTTCGCCGCATCTTTTCTTCCCGTTTCGGGCTGATTTCCATGCCCCAGGCTGCTATCGCTTCGATTGCAACCAACAATTCCCTTTTTTTGTTCTCCCTGCGCGATCCTCTCGAACCCCCGTCACCCATCGCTATTATGTTATAGTACAACTACATCGACGACCTGTACAGCTTGGACCCGGAAGTGTACCGGAACCTTATGCAGCTCAAGGTGAGCTGTTGAATCTACGTCTCTTGGCGACCGCTGGAGCAGGTTCTCGTATTTTTATTTCATTCCGTCCGGAGCTTTCCTGGGTTGCGTTTCGGTGTGACACAATTACAGTTACGGTTACCCGGCCGAGCTCCTTGTTCCTTGGGCCCGCTCGATTTTTCCTGCGGTTGGGTACAGTAATGCAGACGCATCGATGGAAATACCACTAGTCACGTCCAGCGAAGGTAGCGGTATTATCTTTCGCGCGCATTGTGGTTCGATTTGCGCGCGCACGACGACGCTTACCTCAAGTAGACCGTGCCAACGCGGTGTACTTTATTTTGTTCCGTTCATGCATGTGTGCGTATATCATGTCCGTGCAACTACTGTCGAGGGAGAAGTAGCTCGTTCCTTCGGGATGAGCGAGGTCGTCGTTAAGTATTGTGCCCGCCATGTCTGCCCCGTGTGGCCGACGTACGTACCGTGTGTGGCAGGGTATCGTCCACAGCGGTGGGGATGTGGCCGACCTCTGCCTTACGTTCAGCGCTAGCACCACCGCCTTCGGAGAGACGAAGGTACCACTATGGAAAGTGTGGCACCACTGTACTTGGTAGGCAGTAGGGAGTAATGTTTTCGTAAACGCTAGTGGTACCGCTATTACCGATGGCACGACAATTGGCAACGGCAACGTGTAGCACCAGGCAGACATACCTTGGAAAGCGCTGGCGGTATGGGTTAACCCGACGTTTGTAATGGTGGCGCGGCAGGTGTGGGACCTGATCCCTGGTGGCCGCGATGTTGTCGTCACCAATGCGTCGGTGATCTCGTACATCCACCTGATGGCGCACTTCAAGCTTAACGTGCAGACGGCTCGGCCGTGCAAGGCCTTCATGAAGGGCTTCCGGTGAGCCAATGATCGCGACTCCCCACGTGCTTCTGTATGGTGTCGAAAAATTTCGGTCGCGCGGGAATTGTGACGGCTGGTGCATGGATCTTACGCTTGAGGTACCTTAGAGTTCGACGTAGCACGCGTGCAGTAGTGTGAACAAAACTTCGGTTGCATGGGGCGGCCAAGATTGGGACAACCGTTAGCTTGTGCCACCAGCGTTATGCTCACAAACGTGGGAAAGCTTCCCTTTCTAGAAACGCCGATTCGCCTCTAGCAATAGCCTCAGGATTGATTTGGACGTAGGATGAGTAGGTGTGGTTAAGTCACCATGGCATCCTGCAGCCGGCCACGGTGCGTCACTCGGCGTGGCACGACGCGACGAAAAGTTTTGCCCTCGTTTCTGATGAACACTGCGTGCAGCTGTTGAGATTGTTTAGCCCTCGTCCGTTTCTTGTCCGTTTTTTGTAGATTGTCTCCTTGTACCCCTGAGGCTGCCTTGTCGCAAGCTTCGTTCCGGCGAAGGAGTGGATTTGCCTGTGCTGCATATCCGCCCGGGGTCGAATAGCCCGGGGCGAATAACCAAAAGGAGGCCTGTCTGTTCTTTATAGATTATGTATCAAATTAATCAAAGAGAGATTAGGTGTTTGGGATATCGATACCCTGCTCGATTGAAAGGTTTGAAGTCTGCTCAGTGAAAATCGAAAGGGAACCATGCTGGAAACTGGACCTATTTGAGTTATTTGAAGCCTTGAACTGAAACATCAGTGATACCTGCCGCAGTAAACACGCATACACGTGTTGATTTTGTGTATCTGACCATCTGTTCTGTGATCGCTTTCACCATGCAGATAGGCAAGTGCTGGGCCTAAACCCGACCAGTTTCGTGATTGTTCCTCATTTGCGCTATATTCCGCTTTTTATTTGTCGAACCTGGACAGGGACTTGATCCCGGTGGAATGGGTCCGGATGTTCAACCCCCAGGAGCTGCAGCGACTCATCGGGGGGGAGGGAGGGCGCGCCATCGACGTGGAAGATCTCAAGCGGAACACGCTTTACGCGGGGGGCTACCACCAAAGCCAGCCCGTGATGCAGGTATGTGCTCCGGGCTGTCGGTATGACGGCCCGGCTTTGGTCTCGTTCGGCAGTGCACTCCAGTGACAGCCTGGTTGGCGGCGGGGGTCTCTCCCCCGCGTGAGGGACGCCTTCCTCACCCGGCATGACTATCGTGATTTTGACCTTAAGCCGTTTGTGGTCAAGGTTATGCCGCGGTGCTGTGTAGTGTGCTACGCGCAGAGTAGTTTGCTCTTCTTGGAATTGACCATGTTTTCGAGATTGGTGCGGTGAAAGCCTATTGCAGCGATCCTCCACCTGCGAGCCTCCATGTTGATTTTCATCGACGTACCNCCCCCCCCCCCCTCCCCAATCCCCGCAGTGGTTCTGGGAAGCGATCGAGTCGTTCAGCCCCGAAGAGCAGGGGCAGTTTCTCAAGTTCGTCACGTCCTGCTCGAGGCCGCCGCTGCTGGGCTTCGAGCGACTCAACCCCCCAATCTGTCTGCAGAGGGTCCCCGAGGGAGATGAAGGGAGGCTGCCCTCTAGCGCAACGTGCATGAACCTGCTCAAGGTGAGTATTTGATGGCGAGGGTTCGGTCGGCACAGGTGGAAGGCAGTCCTCAATTTTTTCTTTTGCGGTTGTCAGTTATTTCTGGTAAGCGCGTTTCGAGAAGAGGGGGAACGTTGGCTGTGTGGATCCGGCGAACGATGCTCGCAGGGGGGCGAGAAAAGAGCGCAGACAGGAGGAGAGTGGGAGTGCCCATCGGTGCATGCATGAAGCAGGGTATAAGTGGGCATGGGGCAGCAGAGTTGAGCGTGTACTCTCGGACGCGACAAAGGTGGAAAGTGTCTCGGTTAGGGCTGTTCATGTCCAGAATCGGGGACCTTGTGCGTGCAAGAGTTGGGGACCTTTGGAGTGCAGTTTTGTTTCCCAGTATGCCCGCTTTTTTCATTCTCGTGGTCAGTACTCAACCCCTGTGCTTATCCCACCTTTGTCTTCTCTTTCCCCGCTTTTTGCTCTCGGTTTCTTTTCTTTTGTTTGCTTGTCGCCGGCAGTTGCCCCAGTACTCAGACCGGCAGACGTTGAGGGAGAAGCTGCTCTACGCTATCAGCGCCAACGCTGGTTTTGAGCTCACGTAAAAGCCACGCCGAAAGCCTTCTTGCTGAACACGGAGATCTCGGGGCAGTAGTCAAGAGCAGTGCTGAACCGGGTCCCGAAGATACCAGGCACGGCAAGCGGCTGTCTTTGACCTTGCGAAAGGTTCTTGCACTCTATGCTGGCCCATCGTCAGACTCATCACCAAGGCACCGTGTTCGAAAGTAAACCCTGATTGACGATGAACAGCTTCATTGTGAGCTCCCGATAAATGCGTTGGCGCACATGTTGGCGGCAACTTGCACGCTTTGTGTGTTTGGGCGAAATCGTTGCAATTGTTGCTGCTCCGTGTTAGACGGCAGGGTGTTCGAGGCATGACGTGGTTGGGTGCGGCCACTGAAACAATCGCTGCTCCTTGGTAGGCTGATGCACCGGTCAGCGATGTTGACAGCCGCCACGTGACCCGCAACGGTTGATTTTGAACGCTGCGCAAGTGTCGGTGGTGGCGGCTGTGGTTGACGGCCTGCACCTGTTCTGTTGACCCCGTAGCGTGTTTCCGTGCAACGTGTTTCGTATGTGTCGAGTCCCCTTTTGTGTTGCTCAGGAGGAAGGATTAATGTAGACCTATCTCTGAAAGATTTGAGAAAGTACCAGTTTTCGAGTTCCCACCTCGTGTGTTGTGCATGCGCAGAGGGATGGCATGACCTGCCCCCCTCCTGCACCCTGTCCTCAGCTGCTGCCCGCTGTTGTGTGGGGTGTAGGCATCAACTGCACACCCCTACCACGGCGTGTGTGTTGCGAGTTGAGTCTTGCAGGGCGAGATCCAGGCGATGATGTTAAACAAAGCCCATGGCTCATTCGTCTACAGAACCCAGCAGCAGTTGTTTTCAAACATGTAAGAGCTTGAGCACGGTTTGTGAGCTCGGATAGAGCCCCTGCACTAAAACCTATAGACTATAGCTAGACTAATTCAACCATTGGTAGAGTCCGTCCGGTTATATATTTTCCACAACATGACCCCCACTTTTTCTCGCTTGTTTTTGAGAGTTGACACGCGAAAAAAAGTTGAGAAGAACCGCAAGGTCGAGAAGCATCGATATCCGGGGTCGATTTATTTTTTGGTGAAAGTGGCCGTTTTTGGGCGAAAATTACCCCGAAGTTACCCCGAAACGCCGCGTATTGCCCGAAACGGCACGTATTACTCCGAGTACAGCCCCGTAGGCAGGGCCCTGCACCCTTAGCTCGGCAGCGCCGAGTAGAACAATCTTTTTCGCTTGATAGATATATATTCTATCTACATTAAGTTGTGTCTATTACATTCTATCTATCTAGAATACTATATACCATGTCGGTTAAGACGACATGTAAATATTTTTATATCGAAGTATAGACTAAAGGAGCACGACGCAAATGTAAGGTAGAATATCTATCTACCTATATAGTTACACAGATACAACATCGCGCCGGCTGGTGCTGCCGGTGAAGTGAGGTGGTGGGAGCTTTGCCGCTACGAAACGCTACAACATCTTATCGGCAGCCTCGTTAGACTTTTTTCTGGCCTCCTTGGCCGCGGCAAGGGCGGCCTGCTCTTTGGCCTTGCGCTCCTCCGCGGTTGTTGCTTGGCCACGAGCCAGCAACACGTTGTCGGCCGTGTCGGTGGGCGAGCGGTGGTTCGTCCACTTCTTGAGGTCTCGGGTTTGCAAGTAGCCCTCAAGCCCGTGGCTGTAGGCATATATGTACAGCCAGGAAACACGGGCCCATTTTCGGCACAGTTACAAAGAGACAGTGCTCAGCGTCATGGGAAGCCTTGCAAGCAGACTCAGGACGGAGTAGTCGCAGACACGGCGCTCGATAGACTTGGTGTAGCCCCAGAAACGCTCGATAGCATTGAGCTCCGGGTGGTACCTGGAAACCCCGCAAGAGCAGAGAAGGAAACCTAGCGCAAGAGTCTGTGTTGGCTGCTGCTGTGGTCCTCCTCGTCTCCTTCATAACATGTGTTGTGGTGGTCATGTGGCGGTGAAGCGTCCGCAGCGGGGGATGGTGACGCGGCCGCTTTCGCGTCGAACCGACCACCTGTTCTTGTTTGGCAGCAGCCACGCTTCTTGTTTCGTTTACCGGGGGCACGCCGAACCATGTATGGGCTTGGATGGGCCCTCAGTGGGGTCTATGTGACTGCTGTAGCGTGTGGTGTGTGGTGTGTGGTGTGTTGTGTGGTGTGTGTGGCGGCACCAAACTTTGATGGGCCATAAAACTCTTTCAGAAAAATTTGTTCGCAAAAAAAAAAAAACGGTCCTGGGTGCAGGTCCAATTCGCCCGAATCCGTCGGTTGGTTTCACCATTAAAAACATAACTCTGGGACCAGCTGGAATGAGTCTTTTTGCCCATTTCTCCGTTGTATCTCAGCGAATACAAAGTTGAGTTGGGTCGCCGCGTAGCCCTCGGCGTGATACGCTCAACACCGGTCTTAGAAAAAAAGTGGACATCAAACACGCCCTACTAAAACATAACAAAATCTGGCAAAATCTCGACGGAATCGCGATTTTCTCGCCAACAAAAAAAAAAAAATCTGCTCTGATCAAACGATCCGCCTGAAATAGGGCTTTATTACGATAATAAGGTATGTTATTACGAGGTACGTCAGTCGCTCGCAATATATTCCCGAGTGATTCTAGGCAATCGTGGAAAAATTTAACCGGACGGACTATAGGATGACCCTGCAGTAGAAACTACCTGCGGTAAGAACCCCCATCCTCGGCCGACACTAGTGGTTGTGTTAAGATGCACAGCATATCCTCTATGCTACAAGTCAGCGCTGACTTGTAGCATAGTGGATGAACATCTTACAAAAGTACAACCGGGGTCTTTCAGCCTGTTAGAGCTGTTGGACCTCGGTAAACCCCAGGGCTGTAATCCCTGTATTCAGCGCTGCCCCATGCCGTTCATCGAATTACAGGCGGGAATGTGTGTCTTCTCTTGGACGACTGGAATGTATACCGTCTCTCAGGCGTATTCCAGTTTTTCCGGAATAAAGGCGTCACAAGTGGTCCACGAGGGATTCGAATCCCGACGGACGGTAAACATTCCTCCAGTCGTCCAAAAGAAGACACACATTCCCGCCTGTAATTCGATGAACCGCATGGGGCAGCGTTGATTACAGGGATTACAGCCCTGGGGTTTACCGAGGTCCAACAGCTCTAACAGGCTGAAGGACCCCGGTTGTACTTTTGTTAATATGTACAGCATAGAGTTAGGGCGGGTATTAAGGACCGCCCCCCCTATAAGGACCACTTTTTTCAAATGGGCATATCTCGGTGCAAAATCTGCCGTCCCCCTCATTTTTTTTTTGAATTTCTCGCGAAAGCGTTAGCTTTCGTTTGCGCACCTCAGCGCGACGATCCGACCATTCCACCACGAGCTACAGCACCAGATGCACCAGTACGGATGATTCTGCGTAGACTAGCACTTTTGTCCGCCTTCCTGCTAAGCATGGGTCGGAGTAGAGTGGACTCCGCAGCGGCCGAGAAGGCGTGTGCAGCGGTCCGCAACGGCAGCATGTCACGCTACGCTGCCGCTGCTGCCTTTGGGTTGAGCAAGACCTCGCTACTGCGGCGCCTGAGCGGTGAGTGCGACATGGACGCACGGGTTGGCCACGGGACTGTGCTGACGAAAGAGGAAGAAAATGCGCTGGAAGATGTGCTGCTGTACGCTGGTCGGAACTATATTCCTCTCACGAGGAACGACCTGAAGGAGCGTGTGAGACAGCTCTGCAACGACGGCCGGCCGATCCCATGGGAC
>CACKRE030005090.1:111066-131981 GCA_902602495.3 Ectocarpus sp. CCAP 1310/34 | reverse complement strand
ACCGTTTGCGGAGGAGGGCATCACAGGTGTGGGAGTCCCCATTGGGACGGATGCCTACGTCGAGGATATCGCAATGAAAGTGATAACTGAAGGGGGTGCAGACAAGCTTGCTCGCATGCTGGTGCGCATGCCAGCCAAGCAGGTGGCGCACCTCGTCACATCACAATCGCTGACACAGCGATCCGGTTATATCGAGAGAGGCATCAATCATAAGCTAGTGAGAGGGGCTTGTGAACGCCTGGACAATATGGTGATGTGGGTCCTAGAGGCAACGATGGGGCTCAGAGACACCGAAGTCGAAGAAGAGTTCTTCCAAGACGACTGCCAGCCTGACCGCTTCAAGTTAAAGCCCTATCAACAAGCCCAAGGGCGCCTGTCGACAGGAGCCGGAGGACTAGGATTACCAGCAGCCGTTATGCGAAGGTTCTCAGCTTCTCTGGGCAACCTAGTCGGCACCCTTCCTGCGGTTATAGCCGCGTTACGGGGTCCATTGGGAGAGTCGGTGAGAGTTCGGATACCGGGAACCGTGTTGGTGGAGCGGATGGGGGACGCTATCAAAGAACTCAACCAGGAGCATGGAGTATCGGTGGAGATTCTGAAGGTGATTCTTCCCCCGTCATGGGTTGATTGGGCCTTAGAACCGACAGGAGAAACCGGAAGGCGTCAGCCCACCGATGCAGAACTGGCAGCACACGATGGGGAATCTACTACGCCGAGGAAAGCCCAGCACAAACTGGGCAAGGCGATTAACAAGATACAACTTGAAAAGTTCATGGAGTCTCTGGAGCACCTCCCCCAGGAGGCGGTACCACCCACGCGGGACAACCCCTACGGAGGTCAAGAGGCCAGGAACATGGCATACGCACGAACGAGAAGCTCGCAAGGGCAAGGGGGGCACGCGTTCCTGAGAGCGGCTCCCACCGACCGAGCTCGAGAGATTCCATCGAACGAATTCGTCTACGCGACGAGACGCGCCTTGGGAGTTGAAGAATTCTTGGCGGAAAGATGTCCCAGGTGCCACAGAGGCAGGGAAGGCGAGATCATCACAACGGTGCACGCAAGGACCTGTCCAAGGGATGGAGCACAGGTCAACATGCACGAGCCGTTAAAATACGCACTGTCGAGAGCACTCAACAGCCTTCGCGTCAAGCACGACGTTGAAAGCGGGGCACCGTTCACGGGGGAAAGAAACCTGAGCATGGACATCGTCATCAGGCCAGGAGCCCTCACGAACGCATCTTCTCCGGGGTACCGCAACAAAGGAATACTCCTCGATGTCACACACGCAGACCCGCAAGCACAGGTACACTTGCGGAACGGCAGCGCGACCAGCGATGGAATCGCAGCCCAAGCATCCGAGGCGCGAAAGCGTCAGCACTACGCTCGTCCGGGACACGTGTCCTTTGACGAACGCAGCTTTAAACTTACCACCTTAGCCGTGGAAAGCTTTGGCCGCCTTGGAGAGGAGGGTTACGAGTTCATCGATGAACTTGCGACACATGCCGTGGGAGGAAGGGACGGAGGAACGATGGCTCTGAAAGGAGTCTTCAAGGAACGACTTCTTCAGATCGTTTCGGTGGCTACACAGGTGGCCATATCTCGGCGAGTGCAGAGGTACAAGCTCGCATTGAGCGGGCGTCAAGACGCCGAAAACAGGCGAACAAGATCGACCTCGATATGGGGATGGAGTGTAGACGCATCGTAGAACGCGTGGCGTCTTGTTTGAGAGTAGATGTGACAGATTTGCGTAGAATAGGGCAAGATGTTATCATGAACGGAGAAGAAAGGGCTTTTCCAACACGGAGATGTAGCATGGATCAAAGCATTTGTTGGATTTCAGCTTCTACAAGAGGACATCAACGCAGTAGTATTTTAGCAAGCTTACGAACGCATGTAGGATACCATGAGGATTGTCGTTGGTTTTATTTCAAATTGAAGAGGAGATGTTTTTACGATGTAAGTGACAGTAGAAATAAGTCCTACATATGTTGTTGTACTTCGTATTGGTTTAATATTCATGTAGAGTATGAGACATTAAGTGAAAGTTTTCTGAGGTACATCTGCAATTGTCGGAAGGCAAAACAATACAAAAATGAATGTGTGATAATTGTAAATTTTCAAAAGTAACCCAAAAAAGTTTTTAGGTCAACCTAAAATGTTTACCAAAAAAAAATCAGCCAACTTTTCCTGGACACCAAAACATCCGAATCAACTTTTCAGCTTTCGCCTAAATCAGAAGTATCTTCTTCTTGTTCGAACTCTCCATCATAGATCATTCCTCTATTGTACATAATACTTTTGACAGGGAACTTCTTAACATCAACCGGATTGATTAATGGAGACCTTTCAATACTACTACATAACATTGTTCTTGCTTGAAATTTAGCAAGAGATGTATCGTAATAAAAGTCAGTGTATTAATTGTAACGATTAATTTGGGACATCGGCCGTTGAAACCTTTTTGGTATTTCCTATCCAAATGGACCACTTGTCCATCAAAGAGTTGAGTTATACGCTGACCATCGAGACACCGCCGATCTTCACACATGTCGTCCCATATGACAATATCTTGGTTGTCATAATCCGCCCATTCTCTAAGACTGGAAGGAGCTTTGTACATGGATAAACCTTTTGATTCTACCCAACTTCAAACAATTGAAGAACTACAATGATCAGGATCACCTTGTTGTCAAATAATACAATCACCTTTCATTTTCTGTTACGATACCATTTATCAAGAAATTCAACCATTTTCGGATCATAATCAGACATCACAATCCATTGCGGCTCTAATGATTTCAGAAACCCGTTTTGGAATACTTCTCGGGTTCGTTTTGCACCAGAAGGACTGTTCTCAATTCGTTTCAGTAGATCATTATATGATTAACAACATATTCGCCTGATTGAGAGCGAAGTATCTGATTGAGAGCGAGAGCCAAAAAAATTGAAATTTCGGGTCCAGACGCCTCTTGCCATTTCTTGGCAAGTAGGGGACGGGCTATTCCAAGAAGCGGTGCAAATTGAAGGTCTCATCAGCAGCTTCGCGAGCATATGCGTGTCATCGTCATCGGATGCTGCAGCGAGGAGCTAGACAAGTTGCTAGATTTGCCCAGATTGGCTATTTCTGCTCAAACTGTTTCAGGGCGGTATCGCGTCGGGCGGTGGGCTCTGCTGTAGCTTCTGCTCCCCGCTGTAGCTCCACAACGAGAGACTCCCACAGGATGACCAGGGTAGCGGATTGAAGCTACGGGCTAGCCCTTCAATTCAAGCTACACAGCAAGCTCCACCTCTCAGTGGTAGTCCGGCTACAACGTATCGCGCAATCTCGCTCTCAATCAGATGCTACGCTCTCAATCAGGCGAATACGTTGTTGATTATCAATAAACAGTTGGATTTGGATCAACTTTATATTTTACTTACAGGACAAATAAAATGCTTACTTTTTCTAAATGACGGTATTCTTAGTGGAAAAGTCGATGTTACCATAGTACTCTGGAAACAAGTCAAATAAGTTGCTCCTTACACCACATCGTGCAGCATCCTTGCATCAAATCAAGGTTGTTGTTGTTGTCTTCATATAAAAAACCAGTCAGTGGTGGAAATGATCAAACATACCTTGTTCATCTCCATATTTTTTTCTTCAACTATAGTCATACATGTGACAACAACCCAACAACCCTGGTGTTTATAAACCATCAACAATCATATTGACATATTCTCTTGTTTAAGATTTGGAGTTTCAAAATTTCCAATTTTTCTGAAAGTGTGTAAGATTGAACGAAGGAAATCTGGGGTTTGTGGCGCGGGACTGAATCGTACAGTGGCAAGTAAACAAGAATTAGCGGGGAAGTTTCTGAGGAGGAAAGGGTACCAGAAGAGAGATGTGGTGACGTGGTGGAGTACACTTGTTCGCAGAAGTAGCAAGCTACAGGAAGAGGGCACACTGCAGCTGCTCCTGTGAGACGAAACGGGGAGCTGCTGTAGAGGTTACCGCGGTCTACTTTAGACACAAGNGTATTGGTTTAATATTCATGTAGAGTATAAGACATTAAGTGAAAGTTTATGAGGTACATTTGCAATTAATTGTCGGAAGGCAAACAAAATATAATAATATTCCCAAAAGTGATCAACATATAACAACATATTGGTGAAATTGAGAGCGAAGCATCTGATTGAGAGCGAGATTGCGCGATGCGCTGCAGCTAGACTACTCCTGAGAGGTGGAGCTTGTTGTGTAGCTTGATTTGAAGGGCCAGCCCGTAGCTACAAGCAGATACCCTGGTCATCCTGTGGGAGTCTCTCGATGTGGAGTTACAGCGGCGAGCAGGAGCTGCAGCAGCAGAGCCCACCGCCCGAGGCCATACCGCCCTGCAACAGTTTGAGGCAGGAATAGCCAATCTGGGGAAATCTAGCAACTTGTCTTGCTCCTAGCTGCAGCATCCGATGACAATGACACGCATATACTCGTGACGCTGCTGATGAGACCTTCAATTTGCGCCGCTTCTTGGAAGAGCTCGTCCCCTACTTCCCAAGAAATGGCAAGAGGCGTCTGGACCCGAATTTTATTTTTTTTGTCTCTCAATTTCATGTTTCGCTCTCAATTTCACCAATATGTTGTTCTATCTTGTTTAGTTTTTAGTTTGGAAAACATCCCTTTTTTTTCAGCTTTGTTTGGAAATTTTCTCAAAGACTTGTTCATGTCAGTATTGTGGCCATCTGTATTGTGGACAAATCACTGCTGTTTCCAATGGATTTTCAGAATTCTGTGTCAGTATTGTGGCCTCCTCTGTCAGAATTGTGGCCTCTTGTGTCAGTGTTGTGGCTTCTTCTGTCAGTATTGTGGCCTCCTCTGTCATTATTGTATACACCACCAATAATTATTTACAAGTTTACAAATGAATTAGGTAGGCAACAATAATTGTCGGAAGGCAAAAATAAATATAAATAATTTTTCGCTTACCACTTGCTTTTCTTTCGGACTTGATGGTAAAGCGTGCCATCTCAGACTTGTAGGGGATGGCTCATAATAAGTTAGAACCTTTTGCAAAAAAGTTATCACGAAAGGTGAGTCAATTTTTCCTAGATCCATTTATAGATAGATGCATACAGCAATAGAAATTACGATGAATCAGTAGCCCCACATGCAATATTTCTTTAGATTTCGACATAATATGAAAGAGGGCATCGATCAGGAGACAATTTCAATACATAGCACTTGAGATCATTATTCGAAACAAAAAGTAGTGCAGCAAACTAACCCGGCGGCAAAAGAGATAGATAGGCGATACATCGATAATAATTCGATTTAATAAATTATGGGGTCGGATGTTTGTTTTCTTTACGGAAAGGGTTTATTTACTTAGATCTGTAAAATTATTTTGAATAAGGTTAAAATAATAGGATATTACTGGGCAAATGAATGCCAGTAGTTCCCAATTTGCTGATCAACTTATGTAGTCTATAGTACCAACCCGCGAATACAGACTTACTTACAGGCCTCAAGAGTTCATTGACGTAGTACTTGGTGAAGAAGGTGCACCTCTACAAAATGAAATGTCGATTTAAAGTTGTAAGTCTCCCTCCGAACGTTGTGGAAATATAAATGGGTGGTTGTTGGAGTAGCTGTGTGAGTGAAGTGAAAAGAGCGCCTCTTAATTGTCTTGAAGTACTGCAGTTGTCTACGCACATTGATGACCGGTGTCTGTAGATAGTAGTGTGGCTTTCGCTAGGCAAGGCGATACCCGAGGAACTACAGTTACTGTAGTAGGATGATATTATTCAGCCACACCATGTCATACTTCAAGTCTGATGCAGGCGTGCCGCCTTCACAGCGAACGAGCCTGCCTAACTTGCACAATCGACGGCCCTGCCAGTAAAAAAAGAAACAATCAATAATAGCACCTTACATAGCAACCCCACGTTCGCGAACGGGCCTGTCAATCCCAACGCTCGCAAACGATCTTGCCAACCCCACGTTCGCGAAGGAGCCTGCCAACCCCACCCTCGCAAATGCCCTTGCCAACCCTACGAACTCGAACGGGCCTATCAACTCCACTTTCGCGAACGAGCTTGCCGACCCCTCATTCGTGAACGAGTCTTGCCAATCCCACGTTCGCGAACGAGCTTGGCAATCCCACTTTCGCGAACTTTCCTTGCCAATCACACATTTGCGAACGAGCCTGGCAATGCCCCCCTGACGACTAAATAGTCTAAGCCTGACAAACACATCGCAGGGAATAAATATGTTTGCCGAACCTTTTTTTCTGTCAGGGGTTGCCGAGGTTGGTTCTGGACAGAGGTTGGACAACCGAACGCACTTTTCAGGGGCTCGACCTTGCCGATGACCCCCCCCACCCCTTGCAGGAGCGTTCCCAAGGGGGTTCGACCTCCACCAACCTGACAGGTGTACTGCTTCATTCATATGTATGCGAGGCAACACACACGGCGGCAACGGTCGGAGCGAACAGGGCAGGTATGCATATGTGTAAATGTAAATGTATGCATACACAGCAGACAGGAGTGACGAAGAGATTTGGTTGTTGTTGTTGCTGTTGTTTCTCACATTATTAGCTCTATAGATAGTCTAACAGTCCACAAATGTTGGGGAGCCCGTGGTCTCAAAACCGGGCACATACGACGCCGCGGGGAAACCAAACAAAAACAGGGTACAAACCACTCTGAAAAAGAAAACAAAATGATAACATGCAAGAAGGAAATAACAGGTACCGCACCGACCGTTCGAGGAACGAGCCCTCGGAAACCGATCAAAATTAAACAAAAACAGAAACAAAAGCAGGACGCTTCCCACACCCGCCTAAAAAAAAATCAAAGGGTAACGTTGTGTGCCCAGCGGTGACACCCGCAAGCAAGATATATATATACAGATAGATACATTTAGATTCACGAGCAGAACACATCACATTGACCAGAGAGGGGATGAGCTTGCTTGGGCAACCCAGAGCGCTGCGACTGCTGAGCTACTGAGTTGCTGAGTTCCGCCGTCTCTCATCCGTGACACGCATACAGCAATAATATTGTTCCATGGATGACCTGCCTGTCTGATGAAAAGGGAGGGCAACAAAAGGGGCACGCCACATGGTATGTCACCCCCCCTCCATCTAAAGAGTGGAAATAAAATAAAAAAACACCAACACGCTCGCTGGATCTTTCCTTTCAGCAGCAATAGCGCACTACCCCACGAGCGGTTGCTCATTTCAATCAGGGCAACGTGTGCGTGCCTGCTGTGCGAACTGCCCTCTTGCTCTCGCACGCGCACACGCCGGGTAGCGCGCATGGCTTTCCAACCTCTGGGGGAGGATCGCCCCTTGCCACCCACTCTAGACGCTGATCTTTGCTGCATGGAAGACGGCTGGGATAAGGACAGCCCCTCCAATACGGGGTCAGCAGCAGCAGCAGCAGCACCAGGAGGCGCAGCTGCGGCAGCAACATGTATGTTGCCCCGTGAGCAGCATCAGCTGCATCAGCGCCAGCCAGGCGCCGCAGCCGCCGCAGCAGGCGTAGCCAGGCTTCCTACGCCGTCCGAGCGAGCGCAACGTCGGCGATCTCGACCCGGCCCTGCCATACCATCACCGTCATCATCATCCTCATCACCCTCTGCTGCTGGTCGCTTGTTCATCGTCAGCGAGCCTGGTCCGCCCATTGAGGAGCGGAAGGACGGCCTCCTCAAGATGATTCAGGCGCAGCACAAGTTCCTTCCCGCCGGAGTGAACGGACGGGCGGGAGCCCGGGCGCGTTGCCACGTCGTATCGCCGTTCGTGGGCAAGCGGAGGGGTCAGTTCGTGGCGTGGGAGGTGAGAGAGACGGGCATTGCACTGCCTATTTGTTTGTGGATTTTTGTTTTGGTGTCGCGCAACATCGTCCCGGCAGCGGAACGGATTCTCTCTTGGCCCTCTGTTCCTTGAACCCGCCCTCTCGATTTTTTTTGTCCTTATGATGAGGTCGGGCATCATAAAAGAGCTCCCAAGCACAACACGTTGTTCGCCGAGCAACGCGTTGCTGCCGTCATAGGATCCCGCCCCCACTCAAGTTTTAACAGCAAGCGGGTAATAAAAACTCCACGACCTACACACCCAAATCACACCCAGCAAGTAGTTGATCTAAACCTGTCGTTGACATGTGCTTTCTCTGCTTCCGCTGTTGTTGCACACATACATGAACAGTTCGTCATTGTTGTAGTCTTATTTCGAAAATTCAACGTAAGTTCGAAAGTTTGGGGAATGATCTGTGTGAGTCTTTGAACTGACATTTCCCTTCGCTACTCGCGAGCCGGCCACCGCGCTCGGCGTTGCTCAATTGAGCAGAGCGTTTTCTAGAGAGAGTAGTCGTCAGGGCTCGTTGTTGAACCCCGTCACTCCGTGGCGTCCGCCATTGTTTCATCTGGTTGCCGTCCCGCGCGGTACGCATAAAATATGCATGCGTTTTTTTCTTTTTTCAGTTTTTTTATCGTTGTGCAACCCTCTGCGCGCTGCTTGCTTTGAGAAAACCGGGCAAAAAGGCGAGAAAAGACCCTGCGGTGAATTCCAACAAAACGGCGCCAGGGTGGGCCACGCACACACGCGCGCAAAGACGCGGACCTCGACCTCCTAACGCTAACAACACAATGGGTGATGCTTTGAACGAAAGGTTCTTCGGCAAACCGAAGCAGAACGTGTACACGCAGCGGCGAGGCGTTTGTTGCACAGCACAGCGGCAGCAGAGCTGCTGCAACGTTCGGATCCCCTGATGATAATGTTGTTCCAACATCTACTGGATAGTCTGTGTGTCACGCGTTGTTTGAAAATATTAGGTGCAACCGGTGCGCACCAGTCGATCTCGACCCTCACAACAATATTCATGACTACTGCGGACACATATTGTATGGAGAGAGCTTGGAGGGCCCCACACACCCCACGCTCGTTGTTGGGCACAATTGAGCATGAAGACGGGAGCATGGTGCACAGGCAACTCCTCCGATCCCTGTCGGCTGGAGAGCACCTCCACCGTCCCTGCTGCAGTAGCTGCTGCTGCTGCGCGGTGCGCGCGGGCGTGTGCGTCTCTCTGTAGTTCGTTTCGAGAAACAATTTCTTGCTCTGTCGTTTCTGCAGCATCAGTTTTTCTTCTGCTGCCCTGACGAGCGACATGGCTCCCTCTCCCTCTCTCTCTCTTTCCCCCTCTCCGCTATTGTAGCCAATGGACGATCAGTCCGCACTGGATATCGATGGATGCTAGTGGATGAGAAGTTTGTTGCGAAAGGGAGGATCTGATCTCTGCTGCTGCTGCGGCTGCCCTTTCCCCGCGATCATTGACCTAATATTTATGCCCAGGATCGTTCCCTAACAACAGCACGGGGCAATATTCTCTAACGATCAATCAAACGCTCAATCGAGATTCAACTGATCTAAATATGCATGTGCCGAAAGAACCGGCAGCTCAGCGGCAAAGCCCAGCTGCTGTGCCAGGTTGTCGCCCTCGGACGTACTGCATGCTGCTGTTGCTGTTGTTGCAGTCTCCCCTTGAAGATCTAAATAACGAGATCGGCGCGTACGGCACGCCAGAGCAGGAATACGCAAAAAGTCTGTCCCCTGTGTGCTTGGTCTTTGGCGCCAAATACCTGCTGCGCGATCCCCGTGTGCCCTGTTTGGAGACCACACGCGTGTTCCCTCTTCAAAACTCGAAAATTGCAAAAAAACACGGGTTCGGGTTCGTAACCTCTTGGACAAGTGGTCTCCAACCCCGTTCACAGCAGCAGTTTTTGTCTTGTTTCCGGCTTCCTGTGTGTCGGGAGACTCGTGATTCTGGCGTGCGAGAGCGGAGGCGATGTGCATCATCATCATTGTGATCGTATCCAACGGGTTCAGAAGTCGAGCTCTTTGATGATGACGGTATATATTCCGCGCGGTCAATGAACTGACAATCGCGGGAGAGGTGCGGCTCTAAATAGGCCGGCCATCTCTTCCCACTGAACGGGTGATACCCTGAGCCAGTGGCCGCCCTCCAGTACTCTTTTGCTTCGGCCCATATAGCACATGTTGTCGCTCGTGTTCTTTTATGTATGTACTTCATTACCCAGCCTCTCGGCGTATCTTTGTAGATTGTCGTTGCCGCGGGTCGACACGTGTCAAAAGATCACGGCTAGATGTGAAGATATTGCTGCAGCCCTGACCAGCCTGCCTTTGTGGGTCGTCCCTGAAGGCAGAGATTTCCAGGAGATTTTGCCTAACTGATAACAGCAGTAGCATAATACAGGTCATGATGCTTCTGTGGGGGGCATTATGTTCGCTTTGCCCTCCGCTGCTG
The DNA here is from genome assembly GCA_902602495.3 of Ectocarpus sp. CCAP 1310/34. Lineage (NCBI taxonomy): Eukaryota > Phaeophyceae > Ectocarpales > Ectocarpaceae > Ectocarpus > Ectocarpus sp. CCAP 1310/34. The sequence continues at coordinate 121,685 of CACKRE030005090.1, read as the reverse complement.
TGTGGAGAGAGATAGATGCCCACACGGTAATTTATTCGTCTATGTAGTCTATGTATTTGCATATGTTATGTGTGTTGAAGTCTCCGCCTTTGATGATTTTTTCATTTGTCTTGTTCATGCGACGGTGTTGTCTGAGTGGCAGCATCAACAGAAACAACAGGGCCGAAGTCCTAGTCTGTGTACCCCCTCATGCCAGACAACGATCATGTTCGTCTTGTCTTGTCGAGCCACTCACTACAACGGGCTGTCAAAATTCGTTACCTGCGATTAAAATACACATGGCACTTTTCGTCTTTTGTTCTTTTCGAAAATCGTTACACAGTCAATGTCACTGCGTATTTATAGCACGCAGACATGTCGTGCCTACACGTAGACCAAGCATTGCGGCGGTGCGACTCGGCGTTTATGCATTGATCACCAGGCGCCATCTGCTCCCAAACATCAACCATACTGGAGATGCATAGCAGGGAACAGCTTGTTGCACTTTTAAATGCGTTCACCGGTATACATTTATGCATACGATACTTCGCGGTTCCAGGCCACGGCAGAAAAAGGCAAAGTTTCGGGCGCCACGCGCCATCGAAGCCCGGGAGATTGGTTATTTTTTACCGATTTCAACTTGCGTTAGGCTCCACAAGCCTGCTGCTTTTTTCTTGAGAGTTTTCAGGAAGAATACATGCGTTCGTTCGGGATACATCGTATCATATGACTGACCTCAGCAGTCGAAGGGATGCGTTGAAGTCTTGAGAGTCCTTTCAGTGAGTGTAGGGGAACCGGCTGCTGGGGACTGGGCTTTCTAGAGTCTGCTTTTGACCTGAAAACTGATAAATAATTCCGGGGAACTACCCAGATGGATTAGTACGGAGAGATTGAGACAGAAAGAGGTACTGGATAGAGAGACCGGGATGGTTTTTAATGTGAAGACAACAACAACAACAACAACCCAGCTGGTTCCAAGCACGAACGTCTGCGTAGGTATTCTGTTGTCGCGTGCATTGTTTCTTGGAGGCAAGAGGCAAGACCGCGTTTCCTTGCGGTGTCATGCATAACCCTTGAGATATTGTACGTTGACCCGTGATAAACTTGGTTACATATTACAAGTAAAAAATGTGTGGGTGACAGGTGGCCGGCGGGGAAAGCGGAGAATGATGTGGCTGTGAAAACAAAAAAAATGGGGTTCTACCAGCAGTAGAATATTGTGATCCGCCCTGTCGGGTTGCTTCATGACCATGCGCAGTCTCGTGCCAATCATGGTCTGGCTTCTTTTCCCTGGAGGTCGTGCCTGTCATCGTCTTGTTTTCTCTCATGTCTATCAATAGTGCATTTGCCGTGGCAGTGCAGATGCGTCGCCTCGATCGCGTACGTACAAGCTGGTCGTTCGTTGATAAGAGCTTCCATGAGCGCGTGCGGGATGCGCTCGGCATTTTCGAATGAGCGGTTGACCGCCTGCCACCCGCGACCCGCGACAATAAACGTTGATTCGCTGGAGAAATGGAACGGTGTTTTGCAATTGGATTTGTGGATGCATAGAACACTCAACAGATACAATATTAGCGGTCGATTCACGACACAGAGAGGAAAAGAACCAATACGAAAGGCACGGAATGTAAGAAAGGAATTACAGCAGTAGACGTCTTAAACCTTGTTGTCAGTGGGAGCGATGAGTGTGTGAACTTGTAGTGTTCCTTATTAGAACTATCCCCCCGATCCGCCCCGCAATTTCTCGGTCCCGGCGTGGGTACTAGGGATGCGACTCTACGGTGTCCCCATGTACTGCGGCACGCAATTGACATGAGTATCCCCGCTCGCCCCCTGGCTGTACCTCTTCCTGTCTCCTGTATCCAGAACCAAATGGCGACGTTCTTGGGGTACAACCGGGACACGGTAGCGGTGGCCCTGAACTACTTCGACCGGTACACGTGCGAGAAGCGCTGCAGCCCCACGCTGGCTCAGGCGGTGGCGGCGACGGCCCTGCACACCGCGGCTAAGTTCGAGGAGACCAAGCCCGCATCCTTGGTGAGAGGCCTACTACAAGCCTAACCTTATCTAACGCTAGGGTAAAAACCCTAACCGTAGCGCCACTGGACACACGTAAACACGTGCATGCGTCGGAGTAGAAACAGGCAGCATGGGGGGGGGTGTACTCATAGTCGTGCATGCCGTAGTCGTTAGGCCATTGACCTCGCATCCCTACCAAGCCGGGACGGAGCACGCCGGGTTCTCACCGGACCAGGCTCTCACATCACCAAGCGCGAAGCGCCGTGAGATATTCGGCGAGTCGCATGAAGGGTGCGCAGTATCCTGCTATGGGTGTTCGGCATCTTGTGCTTACTTCCTTGCGTACGGATGACAGCTGCGTATGACTTAATTTACTTTCTGGTGCTTTCTTAAAGACAATTACAAGCACTGCTTGTGTAACTGCTTCGAGGGTGCTCGACCATTTTAACACAACGTGGTGCGATCATCCCCCTTGCGCGGAGTGAGGGTTCTCCACCCGGCACAACATGATCTACTCGACCATCATTATGGTACCGCCAAAGGAAAACCAGAGGTAAAAAAAAAACCGGCAACCTGGTTGCCGAGCTCACGAAGTTAGTTGGCTTGTTTTACAACGTCGTTGCCAAGCGACGAAAACCCAACCCCGATGGTAAACACCGGGGGGGAAACAGGAAGCATGGGAAAGAACAATACTCCGTTGTATGCAATGTGTACTAGCATGGTAGAGGCCGGCAAGAAGTGGGGGGCGTGGGGTAGATTCAGTATCACGTGAGATACCTGCACGGAAACTCGGCCGATAGGTAGAGCTGGTGGCTGCATCCTCACCATGCCCCTCCGTCCTATCCTCCACCCCACCCTTATGCCCCACACCGCTATCGGCAGCGCCAACTCCTCAAGTACACGCCGGTGTTCACGCCCGAGCAGCTGCTTGTCATGGAGATGTCGTTGCTGAAGGTGGGTCTAGACGTGTGCGAATGGTGCCATAGATGCAGATCGTCGCCCACCCGCGTTCGAGGTATATTAAGTATTACGCCTTGCTGCTGTTTCGAACCCCCCCATTAATTCCAGGATACAACAACGAAACACGCTAGGTTCGGAACTGGGACGAAGGGCCCCACCCATGTATCAACCCGCTCCCCCCGTCCCCCCCTAACCCGCAACGCAACACAAACAGGTTCTAAACTGGGACCTGCGACCGGTGACCGTGTACGACTTCGTGCGAGCGTTCTGCGCTCTCCTCGTGCAGGGGGAGGGCTCGTCTCACGCCGCCGCCGCGTCCACCTCCGGGGTCGGCGGCGCTAGCGTCAGCGTTTCGCTGCAGGCCAGGGAGGAGAAGAAGGAGGAGCTCGAGCGCCTGGGCGTCTGGGCGGAGGATATCGCAGACCTCGCCTCATTCGGTGCGTGTATTTCTAACTGGAGGTCTATTCTCCTTCCTGTTGGCCGTCCTTCGCTGACTCCCACGGTGTTGTGTCGGGCTTCCGAACGAAAGCATCTTTGTATGTCTTTGCATCCCATCTTGGTCATATATACCTTGCACGTATCCTCAATCGTTCTTTTTTGAGGTTTTCTTGCTCCGTCTCTCTTCCCGGCCTTCAACACCAGACGTTCGCTTCGTGAACTTCCTGCCGTCAACCCTGGCCACGGCCGCCCTCCTCCTCTCCGCCTCCCGCGGCGGGGGCGGTGGAGCCGCCGCCACCGCCGCAGCCTCCGTACCGCCCACCTCGCACGCCGAGGTGCTGGACGTGTGCTGGAAGGGCCCCGCCGAGGCGGACGCCGCCAGCGACGGCGCCGCCATCGATGGATGCGGCGGAACCGGTGTCGCTTCGCTCCGGCGCGTACTGGAGTGTGTCTTGCTCCTGGGCTCTTCGCTCGCCGAGAGATACCCGGCCGTTGCTTCTGCGGCGAGGTCGGCGGCGGAGGGCGTGGCGCGGTACGCGGGCTTCCCTGTCCCGAGCGGTACCAGCAACGTGCCCCCCCGGCGGGAGCCGGCGGGGAGGAAGCGGGCGGCGCAGGCGGCGACTCCGCCGGTCGTGGCCGTCAAGGGCCGTCGCTGCGCCACCCCGACCGGCGTCGAGGGCATCGTGCACATCGAGATGGATACCCTTCGCGGGGGCGAGGCCGGCCTGCAGCAGCAACAGCACCAACCGTCCGAGCACAAGCCGCGTGGCAGCGGCGACGGCGCATTGGCTGGTGGTGGTGGTGGTGGTGGTGGTAGTAGCGCTCCCGTGGGCGGCGAGGGGCTCGGGCCGGGGGGGTCTGTTCACGTTAAACAGGAGCACCAGCTGCCGCAAGGCCGCCACCGCCGGCCCACCCCGATCATCACTGCAGCGGCCGGGGCAGCGAACAACAGCGCGGCAGGTCAGCCACAGCACCAGGACCACACGCCCGCTTGCGCCGAGATGCGCGGCTCGTCTTCATCGTTCGCCTATTCCGGCGATGACGTCGCTTTCTCGAGGGCAACCAAGCACACGCGTGCGGCGGCGACGGCGACGGCGACGGCTGCTGCCATGGCTGCTGTTACCTCGGCATCCACTGCCGCTTCTCCCCGTGCTACCGCTGTTGATGCCGGCAGCGACATGAACGGGGCGGTGGCGGCCGGGTCCTCGCTCATGTCGTGCAACATCAGGAAGAGGTCGGCAGAGGCGCTGGGTCACTGCGAGAGCGGCTCCGGGTTCGGCGCTCCCGCGACCCGGCGCAGGCTGGAAGCCAGCGGCGTGGCAGGCAAGGCCATGAAGAGGGTCTCCGTCTCAGCCGCGAGTTCAGCGGCGTTGCCGCCTGCTGCGAGTTCGGCGGGCATAATAGCCGCTGTCGCCGCCACGGGCGTGAACGACAAGGCCACCGGCAGCAGGAACTGATGGTGATGCTGTCGACAGAAGTTCGAGAACCATGCCCGAATTTTTAGCAACCGCCTTGGCTGGTGGTGCTGCTGCTGCTGCTGTGCGCGGGGGCGAGAGACGGATGGTGTTGTTTTTACCATGTGGTGTACGTACGATGTTCGGAGATGATGGAAGGCGACTCGTGCCAAGAAGAGAAGAAGAATCTGGTTCGATTTGTACGCGCTTGTCTTTTTGGGTATCTGCGGGCCTCTCTGGTAGTAGCTGTTTCTTTTTATGGTGTAGGACTTGAATCTGTCCGATTTTTTGTTTGTGTCATCTTTTTTTCTCTTTTTTTTGTTTTTTCACTTGTGGGCGAGTACCTTTTTTTCTGCTCTCCGGGTCTTTCGTCGGATCATGATTGGTGGAGTAGATTGGATTGGATTGATTAGGTCGCAGGACGTGTGTGCCTCCCGACACCGTTTTCCAAAGGTGCCATGAAGTATCACGCAGGCGAGGAGGGGCGAGGGAGGAGGGCGTACGCTTCGCCGTTGTTGAACAACGGCCTTTGCGCTGCGGTTGTTGCAGTTTTATTTTTCTGTTCGAGTCACTTGAAGTCACTTGAGGAGTGCGGCAAAAAGCCTACGGGGGAAGATGAAGGGGCCAAGGGTTTTACCCACCTTGACATATTTCTTTTTCCCTGTCGTTATTTTACCTCCAACAAGAGCGATCGTAAGCCACAACATGGCATCGGCCGTGTAGTATCGAGCAACGCAAGCTTGGCCACCGTGTGTGGTTTTGTCAAGCTTTGCTGTTGCGCATGTTTTTTTCTGATGGTGTTTTTTTGGTCTCATGCTTATGTGTTTTCATTACTTGTGAGAGTACAGATGGCGCCCTCAGCGCGCGTGTGCAAGTATAGGCAATGCCCCCAGCAGGATGTAGAGCGAGTTTGTGGGGTGGATGACTTGTTTGTCTCAGGGGCAAGGGAGAGATCGTCGCACATCGTGTACGGACTAGCAAGAGAAAGAGGGGTCGGAGTGAAATTGTGCCCTTTGTTTTTTCCTAATTTTTTTCTCACCCCTTGTCGCTTTTTTTTTGCGTGTGAGGGTTTCTTAGCGGGTGCAGCGAAGAGTATAGATTGCGTCCGTGGGTAATGCAGACGACGCGAGGTTAAGATTAGGGCAGGGTCACGCGGAGAAAACGCATGTAAGGCGAAAAGCGCAACCATTTGTTGGTTGGGCCTTTTCCCGATCGTGCTCTGAAAGATGGAAAGAGAGGTTCTCGCGAATGGTAGTTTGTTTGCTTAGCACGCGTGCGGGGGGGGGGAGGGTACGTAACCCCCCCCCCCCCCCTTGCACCCTATAATGGTCGGCCGTGATTTGTTCTTCTCGTCTTGTTTTTTTTTTGGAAAGTGGTGTTCACTCGTGCGTCCACACTACATGGGTACTGTAGCGAGTTTTACCGTACCGTAAGAAACCGTCGCCATCCCAAGTAAGTCTCTTTGGGAGGGCTGCTTGTTGGAATTGTTTTGCCAGCACACAACCTCGTACGTGTTAAAAGTATCTTACTAGAATCCTGTTGTTGGCTATTTTTCTGCTACGGTTTTTCTCAAACACACGTCTGTACCGAGTTCGACTCGATGGAGGGGGGGGGGGTCGGCACCTCTCTGCTCTGCTCCTGTATGTTGCGGAAATGGAGCTCCATGTTTGATGTTTTTTGTTATGTTGGATACATTTTGATATATATTTCTTTGGTTTATTATTTGTTCTCTTCCCCCCCCCGGGGGGGAGACACACGCTAGCCTACCGCATGCATGCAGGAGGCTTGGATTTGGCGCATGTACCATTTCACCGTTGGTGCGCCCCCCTTCGGTGACGTTGCTGGGACGGTTTTTTGTTTCCGGTTGGTCCGTCGCAATTTTTTACTGGTTGTCGATGTAGTACAGCAGTGGGCGGAGCATGGTGTGACAGGTACAGAAGGCCGTTACACACGTTCCGGAAAAGAGGGGTGAGTTTGTGCACCACACGGTTTTTGGGCGAGAGAAGGAGGAGTTTCGGTAAGGGGATGGACATAAAAATGAGCCGTTGTTGCTGTTGTTGCGAGAAGAGGCGTTCCAAGGTTGAGCCTCCGTAGTTGGATGATGAAAGTTGGGGGCGGGCGGAGTGGGGGATGGGGGCAGGAAATGTACGCCGCCCTTGGAAATGTTGTCTTGGCGAGGAAAGCACTCAAAAGGTCTATACTAAATGGGGGTGGGGTGCCGGAAAGGGGGGCATCTCGAGCGATATCCGCTCTCGTGCTCTTGTTGTTGGGTTCTTCTTGAGTTCCCATTTTTATTTTTTTTGTGCCTTGGTTGGCGGGCGAGGAGGGGTGCCGCGGCAGGGAATCTGGGGTGGGGAGGGAGCAAGGGTGTGGTTGTGCCGCCAGGGGAAGGGCATGACAATACTATATCCCGAGTCTGATTGGTTTCGTTTGGCAACAACAACGGTCCCGCTGGACTGACTTGTGGGTAGAAAAAGGATCGTCACAACAGCGGTAGCAGCACTGGTGGTGGCTGGTTGCAAGGGAGCCGGCAACAAGACGCGACTGGGCTGGTTCATTGGCGGTGTGGATAGATGGAAGACCGCTTCACGAGAAGGTTGGCAATGTGGACTTGCAACGAAGTGTTTAGCGGGCCGGTGGCGGGAGGGTGGGTGGGGGAGGACATGCTGTCGGAAGCAGACGGAGGCACAAGCCGTGACAGCGGAAACGCAGCAGAAGACAAGGCGAAGCAACAGCAGTAGAGGGGGCACAAATGTGCACCGGGTCTCACTGTGGTGTAGCAGCACATACGTGCAGCAGTAGCCGGGGAAGTAAAAATAAAAATGTAGGGGTTAGTTCGTGTAGGCGGGAAGCAAAACTATTTTAAGGCAGAGGGAGCGAGGGAGAGAGGCAAGCGACGCTTTTGACTATCGACGAGTGTCGTTTTTGTGTGTTGAGTGTGGTTTGAGTGGGAGCCCGTGCTACGTGCCAGCAGCAGCGGCAGCGGCAGCGGCAGGATTGTTCGCTACCACGGCCTTCCACCACTAAGCTGTAGTATAACAGTTTAAAGGAATTGTGGTAATTGTTTGAGTAATTATAGCGAAAGAGTTGAGTTGCGAGAGCGGCCCGCAGGCCAGCCTTGTTGAGGGCGCCGGATTGGAAACAAGCCGTCTTCTTGGTCTGCACAACCAACAACCCGTGGACGGGGATGCAGCGGTAGCTAGCTCATGTTATCACACAAGACAAAGATGGCGGTGAGCGGGGCGATTGATTTGTTGAGCGTGGTTACGGTGTGGCATCGGCGGTGGCGTTGGGGGGGGGGAGTCGTGTGGTATCGTTCTGATCACGGGAAGCGTTTCTGGTGTGCATGGCACTTTTTTGTGTTTCGTGCATTTCATTCGTTCGTTGCCTGCCTGTCTGTCTGTCTGTCTGTCTGCAATATTCGTAGTTAAGGCAGGAAAAAAAAAATGCGGATGACAACCGAGGATTTGGATTTGTCGATCCCGGGGTCGTGTGTTGAACTAGTTAGTTGTTATAGTTTCTCCCTCCTCTCTCTTGTCGTGCACACATGGTGCACACATGGCAGTAGGCCTCGAGACCCTTGGCCGCTGAACAAGCCTCCCGTGGGCTTGTCGGCGGGCAACGAAAGGGAAACATACGTAGGTGCCCCGTCGAGGAAGAGGGTTTCGGTTGTGATAAGCGGAACCGGTTGTTGTTCCGGCAACAGGCTAGAAATCATCCGTGTGGCGACGGCGGCGTGGGCGTGTTGTTTTTTTTGTCCCCACGCGTGTAAAGTTTGGTAGGTACATGTCGTCAGCTTTTCTCTTCTTGAGAAACGGAACTGAGTTATCTTAGCCCTTGTAGTAGTGCGGGCGGTATATACGTCAAGGGAATGGGTTGCAGGCATCAATGCGAACGAGCGAGTTGGCCCTGTGCTGTTGCGGCAGCTTGTGGTTTGATTTGACGTGCGCCAAGAGGTTTAAGAGACAAGTATAGAGTGACGGGGAATTTTAGAGAGGTAGCTGTGGTGGCATGCGTGTGTGGATAAAACAATCCAAAATAGCTTCAAGGAGGAACGGAGCGGATGCAGGGAAAAGCAAACCAGATGTGGATACCTTGCTGGCAACCGCAAGGAATCGCTGTTTCCTGTTGCAGGCATTTGAAAATCAGCGTAGGATAGCCCTTAAATTCCTTTTGTTCAGCGGATAATGCTCTTGTTGGCGCGAATCGAATGCCAACAGAAGGGTTGTCCATCCCTTGAAGGAGCGCGGCTCCAGCTCAAGGTACGGTAGGCATGGCTGTCGGGATCTGTCAACATGCATTTGGTAATTGCTCGGTTCTTCTATTGGGACTGGTGTTTGAGTTGCCAGTTTGGCCAACCAAGTTCGGCGCTCGTCTCTCTTGTCCGCGAAGAAAGAGTGCCCCATTTCTTTTTTTTTTCCTCTGTTTCGTTTTGCAGTATCTTTCGTCGGCGGGCGGTGCGTGAGTTGGTGGGTGAAGAACCGCAGGCGATTTGTTCTTTCCTTCATTTTTCGGTCAGTCGTTGAGGTCTTGTTTTGTACCTTCTTTTTTCGTTTTGGTCGTTGTCGTTTTTTGTTGTCTTTGGCAAGACTTGCTTCATAGGTACAATATGCGATTAGCACAGTGATCTCATTCTTTTCACACGCAGCTTCGCACTTGGCGTGGCTCAGAATTGTCGAGGGGGGGGGGGGAATTCAGATCAAAGGGCGGGGTGTTTCTTCGTGTTCGATATCGAACTACATTATCTACTCTCTGGCTCTCTCGGCTCTCATGCACATTACAATAAATACGTGACATTTGGGATGAGTGAAAATTAACAAACGTCTCACCATACACGAATGGGTCCAACTTTTATTGGTTGGGTTTGGAAGCTCGAAACCACGCCATAGATGCGAGAATTGTAGGCACAATGAATGATCGATGGCGCATCTGTCCGTCGTACACTGCTGGCAAATCCTACCAGAGTTTTTACTTTGGAGGCCTGTACGACACCCACCCACCCAGGAGACAGATAGATGTTAATATATAATACCCGAGCCGCCAGGCAAAAAATATTTTCATGTTCGCAAAGGAAAACCTCCGCCCGTACCTACAGTGTCAAGTGGTCTTTCTAACGACTACGGCATGCACGACTGAGTACACCCGCCCTCCCCTCCGGACACTCGGATTGGGAACGCCGAGTATTCCGTGTACCTTCCTGAAAAAACACGAAAAACAAGTGGCCACGGTCCAGTTGCCGTAGAGATCATGAGGATGGTGAACAAGCCGGGACGATGGAGGCAGAAACAGTGGAAGGGAGACAAGTTGGAGCTGCTACTGTTTGGGATTCCAAGGGACATGACAAGGATAGAGTGCAAGAACTGTTGTGACAGGGAGGGACTGCACTGCCTCAAGTAGGCAGAGAACATGAATACTTCCGGGTGAAACTGACCAAGGGAGACAGCCAAGAGTGCTTGGGGGTTGATATCGAGAAGCTGTCGAACTACGTGAGGAAGTTTGGATGGAGCGTTTGCATCGCGAACATGATAGAAACAGAGGAGGTAAGGAGACAAGAGGCGAGGGCGACGGAGGCGAAGAAAGGACCGAGCAGGGCAGTCGAACAAGCAAGTCAGAAGAAGTCCGAGAAGAAGCGGAAGGCGAACGATGGTGTGCGCAAAATCTCCAATAGGGAAAAGCGCAAGCTGAGAGTCGGGTCGTGGAACGTGTGCGGGTTCGCAAGGAGTGAGCGCAAGCGGTTGGAAATAGTGGACCAAGTAGAACAAAGCGATC
>CACKRE030005090.1:22059-76713 GCA_902602495.3 Ectocarpus sp. CCAP 1310/34 | reverse complement strand
GGGGGGGGGGGGGGGGGGGGGGGGGGGGGGGGGGGGGGGGGGGGGGGGGGGGGTCGTTGGGCATGTATGTGTGCATGCACAGCTGGGCATGTCCTCAAATCGCGAGACGAGCTGGGTCGTTGTTTTTGCCGGCAGGCGCCGAGAATTTTTGATTGGAAACCAAAATCACAAGGCCCTTGTGGTTGACACCGGGGTCTCACCATGTTCAACGACAACGCGAAGCCAATCAGAGACCAAGCAAGTCCGCAGCAATCACGTGTCGAGCAACTGTTCGACGCGATAGGCCAGGACAAAATGTGGCTGTTCGGGGGAAGCTATGAATACCACCCTGTGAACCCTCCGCAAATAAATCTGGGGGTGGGGGGGCATTCAGAGGGTCCACGAGCAAGTTACGGACGCCAGACAAAAAAATAACAACGACGGATGATGCCAAGTGCTTCGAGAGAGAACGTCGCCGATAGGTACACATCCATCTGCCACATCCCCACGAAATGTAATCCTGAACAATCATATATACATTCCCTCACCCTGGTTCTCGCGGCAGAGGGATTAGATATCTCGCGTCGTATAATGTGTGTAACAAATCACACGTTTTTGATGTGGAAAGGATGAGTGGAACTGAGGGCGTAAACATGTGTATGCTAGGCATACCCAGCCACAACGTTGGACAGCCGTGTCTCGTGATCAATTGTCTCCGAATATAAAAACAGGTGCCAGCTACAAATTCACCACAACGACGACTACCGTTGTCCAAGGCTTACACGATTCCAACGCCATATGCAAGCAGACCGCCCGGTTTCCTGAACCCGTCACTACTGTGGCGTCGTGCTTTGAGGCTCACTAGTATCTGTATAGAGAAACAAGTACCGAACAGACGTGTGCATTATCGGGACCGCTGAATGTGTTTCAGAATGTAGCGGTTCACTAAAGCAGGAAAGCTGGCGCCATCATACAAAAAAACCATCATCCCGCGGAGGGTTTCATGTGAATATGGCGAAAAAACACACTACGCAGGCTTCGGGACACGAGTTGCTTCGAATTGCAAAATGTACACGAAACTGTGATAAATGCAGCAGCAACACGATGTCGTGAGTACCAGCCCAGGAACCCCACCAAAATAGTAACCGGGGCGAAGATTGCCCTTTCGACGACTTGACCCACTACCCACTCTGCCGTCATTCTGTACTCTCTTGCAGATACTTCACAAACAGGCGGCACAACCGCCGCTGGCACACGGGCTATGTAGCATAACAAGGTCAAGCCAGAGTGTACATTACTCAAGGTGTGGGGATGAGGCGGGGCGAGGCTCACTGTACTGTTGTACTTTAATATGTACTTCGTAACTGCAACTGCGGTCTCGGAAATTCCTCCCGCGTGCCTCTTGAGAACTGTCAGCGCTTGCTTGGTTGTCTCCAAGACCACCGGGTACCCCCACGTGAGCGCAAAAAGGTGGGTGCAAACAACATGGTCAGCCCATTCAGTCCCATCTCCGTCTCAATCTGGGGGAATCGGCTGGTAAATAACCCACCGCGGATGCGTGCATACACCAACCCCATGGACGTCCCATGTGTTGCGAAACGTAGAAAAGGGTTCAGTGACACGAGGATATTCCTGCACGTACCGGAGAATGTGGTGACGTATCCTCACCGCTAAACGTGTCTGCTACTGCTGTATTCACTGCTGTGTAGCGTCCGCGTCTGCTACAAAGGCGGCCTGGTATATTCCGTGGACTGCTGCCAAAACGCTGCTTGCGTTTCTGAGTGGCACTGTACACAGCAGTAGTATACGATGCCAAGGGTACACACATGCAAGACCACCACCAACAACCAACTCATGAGCATGTCTATTGCCGTCCAGGCCCACGCGACTATAATCTTACGACGGCCGTAAAGCAGCCGCTGGGGTGAGTCAGCTCGGTGTGCGGCGGGGCGTGTTTCGCTCATTATTGAAGCCGTTGGGAGGTTCAGCATATTGTACCATTGCCATTTTTGGTCACGGTGAGCGCTTCGATCATGATGTGTTAGGCGTTCAACCCAGATAGTTTATGTACCAGCTTGTCAGGGCGGCTTCGCCCGAGTTCGAAGCATAGCTATGGCTTGCACCAGGTTTTCCCACAAACAGGTTTGATTCAGAAACACAACCGTGATTGACTTGGTACCTACGCGCAGCCGTGCGTAGGGAAAAAGGGACGACCGCAACAGCCATCCGAACGAGTCAGAAAAAACACATGTCTTGTGTGTGTACGCACACACACCAGAGACTACAGACCTCCTTTTACAAGACAGAGCGGCCGGTGTACTCCGCAGCGACTCGGTTACCGAGGGGGACTGGGGAATTCCTGCCAGCCTTGCGTTGGGGCGACCCTCACGAGGAGGAGAGCATGAATGTGTGACTCGGCGACATTTCATTCGCCCCCAGCAAAAACAAGACTCAGCCGTCGCTATTTCAGGGCGCCCGGTTCGCTTCATGCATGCACACGGACGGATTCGTGCGGCTCCCCGCTGTAACTCAGCTGTATACGCATGGCGCACCAAAGGCCCTGTTCGCCGGGGATCAGTCTTGGGGAGGGGGACGGGCTATACCGAACCCTCCCAGCGAGGAAACACACTTGAACATACCGTCCCCAGGAATCAATCGCATGAACACCAAGGAGAGGCTCACCATTCCGTGCGACGGCAGTTGGCGCGACGAACCCAGACGCCAGCGAAACCAGGCAAAGAGCCACCAACACAGCGAACGCCTTAAAAGCCATGGTAAAAGATGAGTGGAGTTTGGAGTTTGGAGGGTGAGAAGGCTGGCGTGGGATTTGTTGGGAGCGGAGACGCAATTTTGTTCACGGATCAGGGGCATCAGGCTTGAAGCCCCAAGATGAGGGGGTACGCAACAATAGTCATATACCCCCCGGGTGATAGGGGTTTATAGTGTACATTGGCGTCCTCTGTAACCGCCAGTCTGTCTTCCATCTTCCGTGATTTTTGTTCATGTTCAAGTCTGTCGCGCACGGTCTTTGTATTACGCAATATTTGCGTAGCAAGCGCACAACAATGAAACACGAGACGCGGAAAGTCAACGGGTTGCGAGAGCTAACCAGTCGACCGTCTACACATACAAATTATTCCGTAGTTGACACCCGAATGGTTCCGACCTAACGTGCATGATGGGAGCGTTGCTGCCAGGCCTCGTCGGCCTTGCGGTGACCGCCGCCGTATTTCAGAGAGAACTAAGCGCGTGGATTGTGAGCGCAGGGCTGAAGTACTTCCTTCGAGACCAAAAAGCGAGCGGCTTGGTCTGCTCTCGGCACCCAACTGCAGGGGGAGAAGATGGCGAAAAAAATGCATCAGCACCAAGAACAACGATCACCTCGATCACCTTTCAGAGCATTAGTCTCCGCTTATATTTTCGGGGCGTCGAGGTCCGTTTGTCGGATGGAGTCATTGTGCGGATCGGAAGGCTTTCGTTTGGGTTTCGGCGCCTGAAGCAGATGATACTACGGCAGCCTCTGCGAAAGGGCAAGGGTAAGGCCATCGTGCTCACCGTGGAGAACGCGAGTGTGTCACTACCTGCTTCCTTGCTCGAGCCCTCTGTTGCCAGCAAAGAGTCGACCAGACCCGGAAAAAGTTCGATCAACCCCAACCTCGAGGAGGGCAGAAACCAGAAGAAGCCTATACGTCTACCTGCAGCCGCGCTGCTTTGCGCACGGTTCGTTGCGATGGAAGTTTGTGATCTCCGGGTGGAGTTAGCTGCCCCCGATCAAGCTGGGACTTGTGGTACGCGGCCGGCAGGTTCTGAACATGAGGACAACGGCAACGGCGACAATCCTCTCAAAGATGGTGGATGCGCCAGAAAAGCCGCTTCTACCCATGCGACTTCTGGAGTTCGGGCGATCGAGCTTACGGGAATGCGGCTGGTGGGCTTCGTTTCCAAGCGATCGTCTTGCCTAACGGTGCGTGGTATCATCTAGACTGATTAGGTACACGCGTTGGGAAGTCAATCTTTGCTATTGCTCATTCAACCGTGAATTCCGTACCGCTACATGCGGCAGAGGCACTCGAGAGAGTTCCGCAGTTCTTCAGATCCCCCCGTCCCTGGTGCGTTTTGTCCTCTTAAATCTGAAACATGCAGTAGCAGACGTAGGGTATAATGTGAGGTTTAAGTTTGTAAGTATGTACTTTGGTGGTAATCGAACCCTCAAAATCTAGGCCAACCTTTCTTGAGTGAGAGCCTCACCGTTACAGCCCCTCGTTTCACCCCAACCAAAGCACATATCACGTGCTCAAACCGAAGTCGAGAAACTTGACCATCCTTCCATTCCGTTCACGACGCCACCCCGTTTTCGATGCATTGCACGGGCTGGGAGAAGGTGTCATTTCGATTCCAACATATCAAGCTCGTGGAGTCCGCCATTGAAGCCGAGGTCAAACCGTCCCGCGGGAGACACGGAGTGACAAGGATGTACCCGAGAAATAGCGCGCCGGTTGAAGGAAAACCGTCGCCGCCATCACCGCCGCACTTCAGTGGCGGGAGGAGGAGTGCACACAGACTCTCCATCACATTGGACGGCCTTCACATCGCAGTCGTGGCTGACTGCTCTCGCACGGAGGCGAAAGGGTACGTTGACTACGACTGGCTGCTGACTCTCACCTGCTGTGCATCATGGAGGCGATGAGATCTTTTATGTGCAAATTAGTCCTGCTGTTTTGTTTGTGCAACCTTTTTCTATTGCGGTACGGCTGTGTTCTGGGGTGCTGCATCCCCCTATCGTGCTGATTGGTGCATGGCGATATTGTATCCCTGCCCGCATTTCCCTGCCCGCATTACCATTCGTGTCCCAGTTTCCTCGCAGGCGGCTTTCCGGCTTTACACAATTTCCAGACAAGGCAGTTTCAGGGGCTGCATTCCCTCACTATCTCGCTGGGGAAAGTCGATGCCACCTCAGAATTATCCTGGCTAGAAAACTTGCTAGCGATCCAAAGACGGGCGCAAGATCACCAAGCACAGGGCAGTATATCGCAGTCGATCTCGCTGGACGAGAGCGATTCCTTTTGTCGGGAAAACGGCGGCAACGCGCGTGAACAACATTTCGAGAAGGCAACGCCATCAGTCGCCGAGCACCCTAGCGGTGGCGGCGTCCACGGGAGCGGCGCGCCAACCATTCCTAGACAAGACTCGAGGAGTAGGGTTCACGAAGGTATCGCCAACTGCAGCCCTAAACGGGCTAGCAGGAGCGATGAACCGGCCTTCGTCGAAGGGTCGTCAGCAGAGATTGACGATGACCTGAGGGTTGCCAAATCAGTTCTTGAAGATGTATCGACCCCCATTGCCCTGGGCCTCACTACCCCTGCCTGTGAGTCAGGCGAGCACACGGAGACATTGAAAGGGGTAGCAGAGGTAGTGGTCGAGGCGGAGACGGCGGCGGCGGCGAGAGCCAAAGGGAAAGTGCGGGGAGCGCAAAGGTACTCCGGGTCGCCAACCCAGCCACCATCGGGAAACACGGACGCGCCTCCTAGAGGCCTCAACGTCGTTGTGGATGCCAGGTTACTGCCGGCGTGTGCGTCGCTATCGATAGGCGTTTTCACCCTAAGGTGCAGTGATGATCGCGCAAGGAACGGCGACGGTATGCCCGCCACCGCGGCGGACGGCGTCATGTCTGGCCGGCTGGGTAGGCTCGAGATCGTCGGCCGCGGCAAAGGCGGGGAGGCTCCGGATTTCCCCGCTACCATCTCCTTCACATCTACAGATGTAGAAGAAGAAGAAGCGCAAGGATCTTCAGGGAACAACGCTCTAGATGTGACCTGGAGCACTCTCGCTTCCACCGATGAGGACGAAGAGGACGGCACGAAGCTCAAGCTGGCGAGAGCCTTCCGGGAGATGCTTTGGACGGGCAGCTCAGCTCAGTTCTCGGACCCAACTGGTGGTCGAGCCTTGGTGCGCCTCGGCGAGCTCAGTGTCCAGTGCCGCCCTTCGGAAGGGGCGGTGGAGGCGGTGGCGGGGGCGGCGAAGCATGTCGTGGAAGAATCCGCAACAAGCTTGTCCTCTGTAGTGGTCAGCAGCCTCACCGCAGTCCCCACCATCGTCTTTACACCGAAGGAGGTACCGAAACACAAGGTCCCGATCGAACAACCGCCAAACGGTTTGCTGCCTCAACAGCAGTCGCTTCCGCCGCTCCCTTCAGGACCGTCGCCGTCTTCGCTGCTGCCGGGGTGTGTGCGGACGCTCCTTGGAACCCTCCGAAGTTTTCGCCAGTGGCTGATGAGCCGAGAGCGGCTGCCGCTAATGTGGCCGTCACCACAGCTGGGTGCGTCCTCTGACACCGTGGACTTTCACGTACTCGAGGTCAAGGTCGAAGCAAGCGCGGTAACCGGCACTGTGGACGCTAGGCTGGCGGGGTGGTTGAACCTGCGGGGTGTGCACGAGGCAGAAGCGTTGACGGCGATGGTGCAACGGAAAACGAATCTGATCCTCGCTGGTGAGAGAGAATTTTGTCGCGATACATGAATCCCGACACTAAAATCAAAACATTCCCCCGCTTCGTTAAAACCCCATCTCCCCGCTTCCTCTCTGTTGGTTCACGTCACTGCTGCCGACTGTGTCACGGTCGAATTGTTGACTTATCAACAGGACACGGCGCGTGTGTTCTGTTTACCTTTGAACAAAGTACTACAAAGCGCAAGCCTTAGATTGCTGCAAGGGTTGAACTTGAACTTCTTCTGGCTGACTACTGCGGTTTTTGGTCACATTAATAGTTCGGAAAAAAATAGGTGTGTTCAGCTTTAGGTGCCATCCGATACCGTGGCTGCATCATCACCCCCCACGAGCACCCCCTCGGCCCTACCACCACGATCGTACGTTACCGTTGCATGCGTTGGCGTCTCGCTTTCGGAACGGGACAACAATATACAACGGCACAGGTGGCACACCCCAAGCGAGGACCGACGGTACTCGAAAGATTGTGTCGATTGACACCGTGAGGGTTGCTGTGGAGGAGTTCCTCGAAAACCCTCCCACCATAGCTTGTAAGGCAACCAGCGAAGAGAAGCTGGCTGGTGTTGGCGGGAAAAGACGGCCTGGGCACCCGGGACGGTTCGACTTTGAGGCGGACAACGTTAGCGTTCAACAGGTACGGCAAGAGTTGTGCGAAAAAAGGCACCTGCCGACCGCATGAGTCTACTTGCTTTTCCAGTATACTTTGCACCCGTCGCCGTGTTACAGTAGGTCTGTCGTCGCCACTAGTGCCATGTGCGGAAATAACCCATGTGTCTGATGGACAACGGACTGAACTGGTCGAGAGGAGAACCATTGTCTTAAATACGTTAACACACAAGTACACCCCTCCGCCGCGCCCCCGTTAACATGCACTCTCGGGATTTGTTTTTGTCTGCGCAAACGAAAGGAACAAACCGAGCATCGCGGCAAGAGCCGCATCCCGGCCCCCTGCGACAAGCTGCTCCGTTCGTTGGCAGGCTCGCGCTCGGATTCGGTCGCCGTGGTGCAAGACACCTCTATGTTGTTCAAGGTGAGCCCGATTTCTTGCATGTGCGAGTGGGTATTCACACAATTTGTTCTCGGCGACGTCACGCCTTACATGCGTTCTCCTACAACCCGAAGCCACCTACAACACGTTAGACTCTAGCAGCAAGTGGCCCACGTTCACCACCACCCCCTCGATGAATCTCTTTCTTCAAAAGGCATGCGAACTCTTTGAAGCGGCATTTAATGGGAAAGAAATGAGAAGCTACGGATGATGCAGTCGCTCTCGATCGATTCGCAACCGTTCTCCCCCTTTTCCCCTTTCCTCTGAGATCGATCACAGGGTCCCATTGCAAGCGTCGTTAGAAACAAAAGTGCAACCAGCTGCTGCGCAAGTATTGCTGCTCTGGTATTGATTCTCTCCCTTGAATAAGCTATCCGGAAGGAAGGTTCAGCTTCAGTATTGTCCCAAAAATCCTTCACACTAGTCCTCGACCTTCCCGCTCGCCTGATGCAGTGCTCTCGGGCGAGCGTTTCCCTCGCCGACAGGCTTCCTCCTCCCTTCGCGGCGTCTGCAACGGCGGCTTCGAGAACGCGGGCTTCGGCCATTTTCACCGGCTGCCCTCTTCCCCCCCAAGGCGGCGCTCGTGACGGCGACAACAGCAACAGCAACAGCAACAACCGGGACGACAACACCGCTGCAATAGGCGTCGTCGAAACGTCTACGGAAGGCCGTTCCGAAAGAGTTCCGTTAGGCGTTGCCGAAGGCCGTGCCAATGACGACGGCGACGCCGCTACATGGAGCGGACTCAAGCTGGAATTCCGCGGCGTGTGCATGGACAAGGTGGTGGAGAAAGACTCCTTGGGAAGGACGGCAAGGGTTACGATTGCGATTTCATGCAAGGAGGTATGTGCATGCTAATGCCGGCGCGGTGGACGTCTGGTTTTCCCACCTGTTGCAGTGATGTCAAGACACGCCTCGAGCGTCGAACCAAGACGCCATGGTGTCTATTTGTCCTGTTGTTGTACTCAAGCCACAAGTACCTAGAGGCTCCTCAAATTGAACTACCGTAGGACATCGAGTTGGAGTTGCTCTAAGCGTGTGAGCGAAAGGGTTGCTGGGAAGAGCCTTTCTTGCTTCGAGGTGGCGAAACTGACAGCTATCGCAAAGGCGGTCTACATGCCGTTGTGCTCAAATTTCCTTTGCAACCGCATGAGCGAATACAGCAACCGGGTACATTGAAGTTGCATGGATGCCGATTTCAGGCCCTCACGGCCCTCGCTGTGACCAAGGACTTTCCTGCGCTGCTGTTGTTTCTCCATCCGTCGCGGAAAAAGGTGTCTGGAACTGAGTCCATCGGGGAGGAGTACTGCGAGCGTATCGCCAATTTAGTAGGGCTCTCCTTCGCTCAGGTATGCTTGGAACTGGCATCGTGCTGGTAGTGTTGCGGTTGTGGTTATTGTTGTTGCGCATGTCAAGTACATGTACACAATATTGCCATGCAGTTTGGTGGCATGTGCAGGAGCGAGCAGATTGTTCAACAAACATCGTCTCGATCGGGAAATGCTTCTTTTCAGGAAGAACCAAACCTGCGGTGCCGGGTTGTTTTTCTGCGGGTATCGCTGTAAAGAGTGGCATTCTTGTGATTTATCGTCATCGACCTGTTGATCTTGCGATGCCATGCATACCTTGGACTGGCAAGGGAGGGCCACAATAAAGCCTAGACCAGCCCCAAAATGTATCGCACTCTCCCTTGCGTTGTCAATGTTTCGTACTCCAAATTGGAAGAATACCTCTTGTTCGCATTGTGCCAATGCACACCCACACCGTTAGCGAGAAAAAAGCGAAACTAAACTCTACCCGCTACCACTGTCGGATAGGTCCGCGTTGGCAATGTACTACCGGTTCTTGGGCCCGCACCCGACGCCAAAACGACCGGCGACGGCACTCAAGCGCAACCCGGCGTCCGCAACGGTGCCACCGGTGATACCGACGAGGTTAATGACGATGGGAGCGATCAGCCCACTGCTGCGGTAACGAGAGGCGGCGATGGTCATGTTGCCACGGCGGCCTCAGCGGCGCCTGTTGGAGGAGGGGGGGCGGTCCCGCGCTCGCCTCCGCCGCCTGCAGCAAGGGGAGCTGTAAAGGCAGAGCACATTATCATTGATCGGACAGACATGGCGTGGTCTGGCTCGGTTCACTGCATGTGAGAAGTTGCACGCCAAAAACCAGAGTGCGAAATACGTTGTGTTAACGTTTCGGGAGGCTAAGAACGCAGTGGCACGTGTCGTGTGTTGAGAGCAAGCGTTAGGGTTACAGATGAAAAGCTGCCACAGATGCCGACAGATAGGTCCAGAATTACCCTTGCAAAAAACGTTTCTTGGCAGAGCTCCTTCGCGGTCATTAAATCACGTAAGGCCAGCAATCCATGTCTGATTCCCTCCCCCTGAAACCTCGCCCAACGCAGGCTCCTACGTCTGTCCCAGCGATTGGTATCGACGATCGACCACCTTGTGGGCTTCCCACCGCCGCCACTCCCGGTAGAGTTCACAAGACGAGTGCTCTTGCGTGGAGCATACCTCCGCTGCGCGCTTTCGGAGGTGACGGAAGGCCGCCCGCTACGGTCGCCGCTTCCGTCCCAGCGGCCGCTGGCGCGTACCTCGCGTTCCTCATCCTCCTCCTTCTCTTCCACCTCGTCTCTAGACGATCTTTCTTTCCGGCAGCCTGCAATGGAAGGTGGACCCCGTAGCCCGGACAACGACCATGGGGGCGGCAAGGAAGGGGCCCCGTGTTTTCCCCCTTCATCGGCGCCGTTACATGCCCCATGGTGCCACCACCGGGCTGACGTCCGCCTCGCTAACTTCAACATGAGCATGAAGAAGGAGAAGCGCCATGGAAAACATCGGGACTCCAATACTGACTCTGGCCATGATAGGAATCCACTCGCGAAGACAGCTTTCCCGTCATCTCGTGGACGCGAAGAAATTCAAGGAGAAGGAAGGAGGGACAACGGCAGGTCATCGACGCCGCAGGATGAAAAGCTGGCGCCGGACCACGACGCGGAGATGACGATGGATGCGGACTTGCTGGAAATCTTGGTGCCTTCACCGCGACCACTGCAGGCCGACCTCAAGCAACAGCCCGGTCTTCACTTCGCGTCTAGAGGAGCATGGCAAGAAGGGGTAGGGGACGACGGCAGTTGTGATCCAACCGCAGCTTCTGCTCGTACTAATCCCCACAAAGACAAGACAGACATGGCTGGATTTCCGAAAGGTGATGACGAAAGACTGTCGACGGCTGCAGCGGTGGGAGTCTCCGCCACCACGGCAAGCAGCGAAGGAGAGGCCATCCCCGCGCGTCGGGAGCATCAGCAACGGACATGGTGTGGATTGATGGAATCGGCGACAAGGGGTGGTGATAGTGGCAGTACCAAACCGCTTGTCGTAGAAAGTTCCCAGGCGCAAGGTTCAGTGGGCGAGGAGGCGACAAGGGGGGAAAGAGGAGAGGCTACGGAGTCGAAAGGGGACGGAGTCGGTAGTGACAACGAGGGCACCGGTGACGGTCACCCGGGCAATGGCGACGACAGCCTTGCCAGAATGACCAGAATCGTTGCCATCAGCTCCTTCAGGTTCCGACGAAGCCTTGATTGGTCTTTGCCCCGTCAAGAGCAGCACGAGAAGCTTGCCTCGGCTGCGACTGGTGGTGTTGCTTCGGCCACGCTCAGCAGCGGTAGTGGTGAGCCGGGGGCTGGGCCAAAAGGAGAAGCGGGGGGAGTCCGCCGGGGCCATAGCAACGATAGCGACAACGGGTGCAGCGGTACTGCAAGAAGACGGGAGAATCGAGGAACGGAAAATACTTCCTCTCTCGACGTGAAAGCACGGCGAGGGAGCGCGGGGCGGCGAGGACATGGAAACGGGGACGGAGGCGTGGGAGGGGAACTGTCGCAGCCGCGGTTGTGGTCGAGGACGGGCATCGAAGTACGCGCGGGGCACATAGCGGTGTCTCTGCCCCCTCGTTTTCAGCTGGGTGACTTGCAGGTCGCGGCGATTCTGCAGTGGAAGGGGATTCAAGAAGCTCTAGGTGAGGTTCATAGAAATACGTAGACCTTTGTGATATTATGCTCCAGGACCTACTCCTGCGACCATCAATCCATTGTAGCATTCCTGCAATGCTAGTACGGCGACGGCTGGGTTCTCGCCAACCTTGTCGGCGGTGGAGGGTGGAGATGAGCTTCGCGCTGGAGATCTCCACACAATGGTAACTCTCTGGCACAGAATCACAAGTGTACAGACCTTTCCCACAATCGTTCGTTCGCAAATCGTGGGTGTCACGCGGTGTAGTCACCCTTCTCTGCTGCACACAGTTGGCATTATGAACGATGCGGAATCGATTGTTTTCGAGACGATTAGACTACATCTTGTTTGGCCGGATGCCAAGTCAACATATTTTCGTGTTGGAAACAATTTCTACACTCCGCATTCTCCTCATCGCGCACCATGCCCCAACCCACCCCGGCCGGTATCACCCCGGTGCAACCCAACGCCCAGGCGAGACTTCTCCCTCTTCGCCGTCGGACTCTTGCGCCACGTCCGTCCTACTGGGAGGGTTCACCCTCCACCTGGAAAGGGAACCACCGCCAGAGCGAACGCCGCCACCCAATTGTCCTGCGCCAGCCCCTCCCTCGAGTTCTCCTCCGTCTCCACTCCCGCGCTCAATACTCCAGCGGCAAGGAGCGGTCAAATTCGGGAGCATCGCTAGCACAAGCGAAGGTCGTCACAGTGGTTCGGGATTTTTTTCTGCGCTAAACCTGAGCCGAGGGAGCGGTAGCATCGGTGGCGAAGGCGGCAACAGCATCAACAGCAGCAGCATGCCGTGGCCGCAGCACCCGAGAATGATGGTCAAGGGCTTGAGGCAGAGCGGAGCGAGCCTCTCCTCCCTTCTCGGGTTCGGCAGCAGCGGCAGCGGGAGCGATCTCAGTGACCACGGGGGTAGAGACAACGCCAGGTCGACCAGCCGCCGGAGCTCAGCCAGCCCGGCGGCCACCGGAGCCGACACCCCCAAGCGTCGCAGCAAGCGGATCACTCAGGTTCCCGCCGGTGAAGGCGGTGATGAAGCGGGAGGGTTTGGCGACGGTAGGGGATTCGGCATCGACAAAAACAGAGGCAGAAATGTAGGCGACCGGATTTCGGAGACCGAGAGTGCCCGCGAAGCTCGAGGGGACGGGTTCGGCGGAAATGAAGCGAGGGCGAAACCGCTTGCCGTGCTCACTCTCGGCGAGATCAGTTTCGAGGTAAGCCGAAGCCAGTCGTCTCGGCGATGAATTGACAGCGCGATAGGAAAATTCGGGATTTGCTTGTTGTCTTGATGAGGGTGGCGTCATGTTGTGTGTTCTAAGTGGGAGAGGGGAGACGACGAGGCAGGCAGGAACCCTGATGGGGTTCGCAGTACATGTAGAACGGGGTGAGGACGCGTGTAGCATTGTTTCCACTTTCGCTCTTCTGGTACAGGAAAACTTCGATATAAGGTGTCGTCCGTTCTTACCCGATGGACAGGAGCGTCTTGCATCGTTAGCTTGCCTCTGGCGCTCGTCATTGCTGCCGCTTGATCTACACTGAAAGGCACCTAAAATTGTACCGCACGGCGTACGCGCAGCAAAATGGGTAGTTCGCAGCTCGAAAGCGTTGCCCACCGCCTTGCGGCAATATTCCGGCGTCTCCGCCACCTTCACACCCAATTTCAACGACCACTAATCCCCCCGCTCCCTTGTGCACCTTTGTCCCAACGAACTGGGCCTGGTACCGTGTGTGATTGAACCCACGGACGGGTGGATGCTCGTTGGCATCGCCAGCTTTCGCGAAAAGAACCTCAGCCGACGCTGCTCGCCGCGGTTCGGGAGCTTGACGAGCATCCAGGTTAGTTAGTGTGATGCATGGAGATATCGAAGCTAGGGCTGCCTTGACAACCAAATTGGCGACGTACTGCTGACAACCCTGCCAAATGCAGCGTGTTCAAAGTTCGGGCGACACTATATTTCTGCATCGTTGTCGCCGCGCGCATTGTTGAAGGAAAACCGGGACGCTACTGTTTTGTAGGCATGGGGCCACAAGCTACACCATGCAAGCACCAGCACCCCCACAATACTGTACCTTAGATACGACCACCCTGTTCCTGGTGTTCGGCGTCCCGTGTATTCCTCAATACGACCGCTCTTTGATGCATTCGAAGGGTCTCCACGCGAAGGATTTGAGCATCTTAAGCACCTTCAAGAGGTGCTCTACGAAGGACAAGGCTAATCTTTGTTCGCCAAGCTGGCGGTAGAGGCACAAACGATCAGTGCATACCCTCCCCACGAACAACCTCAGCGAAAGGGGGAAATGCTTAGCACCCGGCAACCTATCGCAAAGCTATCGCCATCCCATCTCCAAACAAGAAAGAACAGATTCTGCTCGTGAGCGAGAAAGTGTTTACCTTGGCAACATTTCTTCTGAAACCAAGGGATTCAACAGCGCGTTAAGTGTCAACACGACAACACGGACATTCGGCACATCTGACATCGTCTTTTTCGCGCAATGTGTCTCATTCGCTACGCTGTTGCTTAGCAGGGCCCGTGACATACGGGCAGACGATGGGGGGGTGGGGGAAACTCTCCTTATCGTCTACCGCCGTATACCTGGACGGGCTGCCGGTGCCGTACGTGACCGCAGACAACGTCGTCGTGGATGGCCTTTTCGCGAGAGGTGACAGCCGTAATTTTTGTGTTGAGTGTAGATGTGGTCGTCGTCGTCGTCGTTGTCGTCGTCGTTGTTGGTGTTGTTGTCGCTAATGCCGTTGCTATGGGTATTGTCGGCTCTTTAATATGCTGTGCCCCTCAGTACAGCCGTTTTGTCGAACGGCCCTCAATCCCCCTACCCCTCCCTCGAAACCTGATTCCCGGTCCAATCAAGTTGCGATTGCTGGGACGAACAGCACGCGCCGCTACGAGTACACTCGCCTATCGTCATCCTCTCGACATCATCCACTAGCAAGAGTGGCTGCGGTATCAGCAGTAGCAGCAGCAGCAAAAGGCCCAGAAGGCACCGCCATAGATCCCGATGACAGCACTGCCGCGGATGGGGCATGGAGGGAGGCAGACCAGTCACCAACAACTGCACCGGAGGTAGTCCTGCTGCGACGAGGACGAGATTTGTGCGGGGACGATGGTGGTGGCTGCCGCGTCGATCCGACGACGAACCACGCTGAGTTCTCGGTCCGGTCGGACGGCACTGCAGGGAAACTGTACGGCGACCTCGGGGGTAGCGTAAATGGAGTGACCTTCGTGCACGTGAGTTGTCTAACGACAGACAGGCAACGGGAGCGGGGTGTGGTAGCTGCGGGGGTTCAGAGCGTGTGTGTGGTTACTTCAACGAACATTGACGCCCCGACGGGCAATCAACGAAGACTGAGTACGAGGAATAGTCCATGTAACCGACGGGTTTTGGGCGGTAAGCCGAAGACGAGGAACCAACCTCTTGAGCGAGGGAACACTGCGCCCCACACCCATGGGTAGCATGGGGGATACAGAGACGGAAGAAGGCGTACGTGTGCACGGTTTGTTCGGTTCGGCACCCCGGGCATAAAAAAACAGAACGCCCTTCCGCAAAAGCCCGCACCCTTCACGTGTCCTTCCTAACTTCATTTCCCACCCTTTCTCCCAACTGCTGAATTGCGTCTAGGGTGCGTGTCTGAAAGACACGGTTATTGAACTCGTCGAAGCACTGGTTCGCCTTCAGCCGTCGTTGTCGAAACAAGAGGAACATGATGCAACGGCAACAGGGGTGGCCGCGACCGATGATGGAGGCTGCGATCAACGGTGCCTCGGTTCGATAGAGTCCGTGTACTCTTCGTCACCTTCCGACGTGAGGCTCGCGTCGTCGGCTACGCTTGAGGATGGCAAGGATCAGGAGACGGACGAAGACCAAGGGGGGTGGGTGGATGGAGAGAAAGAGGAGGGATGCCGGAAAGGCGCGGCCGATCGCACACCGCCCACCACCCCCACAGTAGCACCGGCGCCGCATGTGGAGTTCTGGGATAGGCTGAGGTAGGGTGGGGCGACCGAACTCGCCGGCGTTTGAGTACGTTCATGGAGGCTATCCGCCCGACCACGCCGTTCTTTCCTACGATAACTCTCTGTAGCTCAGCTCGATGGCTTGAGGGCATTGAGGTGGCACAGATCCGTACATATAGTTTGCGACCATTTCGTCGACCACTTCAGGCCCAGGGCATGTTGCTGGTGTGCCAGAAAATGGCGCGATCAGCAGCACCCGTCCATCCATCCCGTTTCCTTGATGTTGACAAGCGGGCGCATGCGCGCACCGACCGAGCTCCCGCTCACCGCCTCGAATCACGAACGCGTTCATGTGTGTTCCGGTTGCATTACTGTATGATCCGGTTGGCTGATGACAGATGCATCTTGCACGGAAAGCTTTCTCTCGACGTCGACAAGGTGGAAGTCACTGCGCTGCTTGACCGCTCACCGGCTGCACTTGGGGCGAGTTTGAGGCTGCTGGTGTCAAAAGCTAAGGTAGTCACGTACCTATTTTGGGTGCATATGCTCTACACGTGTTTATTCAAGTGAGCCGTCATATCGGTTTCGCACGAACAGGTTGGCACGGGTGTAAACGCTCCCGGTCTTGTACATCCATAAGGCGGGCAAGCCGTGGGTCATCTGGACTTGGCGGTCCGGGTCTTGAGAGGTGGGTGAATTGACCGCTTGCCTTACCATCACGGGTCCAGCTCATACCTTTTGTCACTCTCCGCCGTTCTTAGGTGGCGTACACGTGTGGACATCTGGACCTGAACCTGCAACACACCTTGCTTTCCACCCCAGCCCGGCCTCCTGCGGAGGTGCTTAGAATGGAGGACGTAGGTGAGTTCCTGCAGCACCCTGCCGCCGAGCAGCTCCACTAGCCGTCCGGCATACCACGGGCCGGAGACAGTCTCAAGGAAAAAAGCTGAAAACATAGAACAGCAAGGGTGTAGTCGACATCGCTGGCTTCTCGAATTCCACAATTTGTCCGCCTTGTTGTCTGCCCTACCGGCACCGCGATTGAAATCCTTCGAAAATACGTTCAACCTCTCCACACGCCTTACAGACGGTTCCACATCCACGAATCAAGTCGACCTTAGTCACTCTATTCTCACCGTGAACCCCTCTCCGTTCCCGCGCGATATCGGGTCGCAGAAACGGCTGCGGTACAGAAAAATTCCCTTAGGTGCTTCTTTCAGTCGTTATTGACGCTGCCCGTTTCTTTTCCTCTTGATTGCAACTCTCGAGAAGAAATCGTTCAACTCGATTTTGTCCTCCCTGGACGAGAGTAGGTTGGCACGGACAGTTTGGGCTGGCTGTGGTCCGGCGGCGAAAATCTCGCTGCTGAGCTTTCCGTCGTCCCCCAACTGTATGTTTTTTCCTTCGCCGTCAGCATCAGGCCCACCCGTAGATCCTCGCCGGCGAGGAAGCAGCAGTCCGCACGCCAGCCCTTGTCAGAGCCCTGTAAGCAGAGGGCAGGACACGCGGGTCCGACCGGACTCAAGGCGATACCAGCACCCCAACAACACTCCTGCGTGCCCGTTGTCCGGGCTCGACCGCGAACGCGGCAGCGGCGGCTGTGGCGGCAACGTCTACGGTAGAAGCACCAGCGCCGCTGCGGCGTTGGGCTCAGCGGCGGCCGTCGCAGCAGACACCTTCTCCTCCGAGGAGCCTTCTTTGCATCCGCAACGCCAACAGGCAGGACGCGGCAGTTTTCCGCCGCTTTCGCCGTCCAACTCGATGGGGGTAGCACCCTTCGATAGCGGCCTCCCCAGCAGGAATGTGGGAGGAGGGATGGGGATGGATTGCCCCGCTTTCATGGCGAAGCGGGGGGCGGGAGATGTCCTCGACGGCGGCAACGGCGGGACAACCATAGGCCTGGGTGACAGTAGCGGCACTTTCGGCGCGCGGCACAGGTGAGAGCGGTATGAGCGTAGAGGGGTACCGGTGCTATCCAGCAATTGTGCGGGTGGGATTGCTCGAAGTTCACCGAGATGCTGGCTCTGGTGAGCGCAAGGACGAGGCGTGGGGGTGAACGCCACGCCCGTTGCAAACGAATGTCAGGCGACGCCATCACGAAGCACGACCTCTGAATACACATTAAAAAAAAATCAATGGCACCCGGTTTTTTTTCGCCCCCTTTTGCCAGCGTCGCCTTCGTTGCGGAGATAATGTTGAAACTAGACATCGCATGGGCCTGTGCAGGACACGCCGGTCCTAACGGCCACCACCTCGAGATTCTTTCGACTGCCGGTACGGTCGGCCAGGGTAGAGAAGACGTAAGGGGCGCGGTGGATGGCAGTGCCGCCACCATTGCCACCGCCACCGCCACCGCCACCGCCACCTCCGGCATCTCTTCTGGCGGAGGAGCTGGGTTTTCTTCCCCGTCGATACCGGCATCTCGTCCAGCCAATCCGGCCCCCGAAGGGAACCGTAGCGAGACCAACAACTCCACTGCTGCCACGAGCACCAAGGGTCACAGCGACTTGTGGGCGCCCTACCGAGCGACAGGTCTGAAACTCAAGATCTCGGCGGAAATATCGCCGGACAAGATCGGCAGCGGCGGCGGCGGCGGCGGCGGCGGTGACAGACAATCTCCACAGGGACAGGGAGGAGCGTGTGTATCCCCCGCTACGAGTCCCGTACCCGTAAGGAGGACAATCAGCAGCAGCGGCGACGGCAGTCTCGGGGTATCACCCGTCCACGGGGGAACCCTGAAAAGTGTTCCCAGAAACAACGGCAGCAGCAGCGGCGATGGTCATGCCAGCAGGCCTAACTCCTTCCCTAGGAGCAAGCCAATGGGCGAGGAGGACAAGGAGGAGGATGACGACGCGGGCGGGAGCGACACCTGCAGCGGGCTCCGCGCGCACCGCCACCAGCGCGCCGACTCGAACGGACCCTTGCGACCCCCGCGGTGGATGAGGGCGAAAGCACCCGAGGCGGCGGGTCACGGTAACGTATCCGGGAGCGGGTTCCTTTCGGACATGATGCGATGGCGTTGCAGAACAGTTAGCGATATGCTAGAAGAGCAGCTTCCTCTGGAGCAGGCTGGAGCGCGGCGACGAGACAAGCTGAGCATCTCGCGGGAAGTGTTTGATGGCGGTGGGGGCGAGGTTGAGGCGCTCGCCGGTCGCAGCAGCACCATTGGCAGCAGGAGCAACGAAGAGGGAGGAGGTAGCGGTGGTGGTGGAGGAGAAGGAGAGGGAGAAGGGAGACGACAAAATATATCGAGACGGCAACCATTCCCGTCGCTCACCATCACGGCGGACGATGACAACGAAACCGCCGGTGGCCTGCCCGGATTTGTGGAATTAGATTCGACGTCAGCAGCAGGAGGGAGGTTCAGTGGGCCTGCGTCTTGTCCTTCGCGGCCGTCTGGTTGCCGAGGAGAGGCGAGGGATTCCTTCAACGCGGAATCTGCACAGGTAGAAACGTCTTGTACGAAAACATGTGTTCGTAGAACTGCTGCCAGATGCTGCTTGGGAGCGAGGGCTCTCACGCTTTCCCCCATTGGGCTGACGGACGGTGCATGTGATGAGAGCACCTCGCCAAGGCCTGCGTTTTTGGGCGGAATACTAGCAAAGTTCCGCACTGCGGTATGGGCATTACTCGAATTTATTCGTGTCGGCGTGCGTGGTGCTACTCGACCTCATGATTGACTGATTCCTATCCGGGTCTTGATTTCTTCTTCACTGTGCTTCGTTTGTCATCCTTTCGCGTCTCTTTCGTCGGCGCTGCTTGCGTTCCGCCGCTCCTCTCGTCTCAGACGGAGGGAGACGAACACGTTTTCGGGCAGGGTTTCTGGATAGCCTTGCGCCTCGACCTCATCCAGTGGTTCATGCCACTCCCAATCGCCGACACCGCCACCGCCGCCACCGACGACTTCGAGACACAGATGTCCTACGCAACGCCGCTGGGGGAAAACTCGAGACACGGGGCGACGGCTGCTGCGGCCTCAGCAGCAACGAGGTCAACTCCTCAAACCGCACAAAGAACTACGCCGGACGTCTCGGAGCCTACCGAGGACTCTGAGGAAGCCAGCATCTTAAGGCTGGTCGAGTCCGTGAGCGTGCGCGCGTCCGTGCGCGGGCTCGCTCTCGCGACGTGGAGGGGAGCCGACAACCGTGACGGGTTTGCGTTGGACATTGACAGGTTGGTTGACTCTCTATGTCATGCTTGTGTGTTCGGTTTCCTTCTTCCCCTACCGCGCGCGTACGTAGGGCTTGGCTTCCGATAGTTGCCCATGGT
Source organism: Ectocarpus sp. CCAP 1310/34 (assembly GCA_902602495.3). Classification (NCBI taxonomy): domain Eukaryota; class Phaeophyceae; order Ectocarpales; family Ectocarpaceae; genus Ectocarpus; species Ectocarpus sp. CCAP 1310/34. The sequence continues at coordinate 56,932 of CACKRE030005090.1, read as the reverse complement.
GTGTTTCGCAGTAGACCCACATGCTTCGCAGTTTCCACCTGGCAGTGAGTGCGCACGCCGTGCCGCCGGCAGAATAAGAATCGGTTGCTGGTTAACCATCGTTACCCCCGCAACCACGAACCACGCCGTGTGAAATACCCACTCTATATAGCTTTGGTGCTTCATTGCAATGACATTCCTGTTACCCACCTTGCCCGACAGGGTCGAAAATTTTCTCCTTTTTGGTAGGTCTATCATCCTTCAACCATTTTCGCTTGCCCGCCCCCCTCCATACGAACAGTATCGATGCCTCAACCAGCAGCAGCGTCGGCGACAGCAGCGGCAGTGGCGGGAAACACGTCGAGCTGCGCCTCTATGCTGTCCGTCTTTCTCGACTCGACGTCGCCCTCGACGACCCCTCGCATGCCAACGGTAACCGCGAGAGTGGTGAAGGAGGGGAGTGCGTGCCCCCGTCCCCTCCTTCCTTCGGAGGGCGAAGGCTGTCTCGCATATGGATCGGTCGGCGCCAATCCTACCGTGACAGTCGGGGTGCTCCTCGCCTCCCCACCACGTCCACTCATGGCAAGGTAGAAAATATTCACTTATGCTCGAAAGGCGTTGGAATCGAAGGCGCACCTTCAAGAAGGTCTATAGGTTCGCACCATAACATGCCGAAGAATTATGGTTGTCTGAACTAGCACTCGCGAAACCTGTTTTCTATTTTTTGGAGTATAAAGCGATCGATTCATACTTGGGCAATGCGAATCATTCCTCGATCTGCTGTACCTAAGCATATCGCGTCCAACATCCGACTGCAGTATGCAGTCCACCGATCCACCCACTCTTTCATTCACCCCCTACCCTTCCCTTCGCACGTGCGGCACGTTCCCCCAATTCCCTCGTCGCTCCACCGAAAGGCTGGCCGGCAACGAGAGAGCACCGACCTCTTCGCTTCTCTAGACCGCTCCCTTTCAGGCGCTGCTGACAAGAGCGCCATCCTTCGGGCCGAACAACTCGTTTTCCAAAGAAAGGGCGGGCCCAAACCTCCACCAGCAGCACCAACGGCAGCAGCAGCAGCAGCAGCAGCAGCAGCAGCAGCAGCAGCAGCAGCAGCTACAACGCCAAGAACGGCTAGCGTGGTCGTCGGTACAACGGTAGGCGTCGCGACGGCGGGGCCGACGGGGAACGCAAGAAAACTCGGCTTGCCGGTCGGTGGCGGGCTCGTGCCTTGCCCTAGCCCTCTTTCTCTTCCTCCCCCTCTTCCTCCGCGCCCCCGCGCCAATGCTGGCGTCACGGGTAAACCCTCTGCTGCTGCGAAGGGATCAGGGGTTTCTGTGCCGGCGGCCCCCGGGAGCGGAAGTCATACGGTCGGCGACAACGCCGCTGCCGCTACTTGCGACGCTTGTGCATTTGGAAAACACGAAGCCAAGAACAACCACAACGCCGGAGAGAACCAGTCGCCTGCTGCGGCCGACGTCCCACCAGACCCCGAAGGTCTCCGGCAACAACCGAAGCTCGCCGCCGGCTTCTTGGGCAACAGCTTGGCAAGAATCCGGTCGGCGGCGAAGCTCGTATTACCACCACCTGCTGCAGCAGCACCGCCGAAAACAACCGGGGGGGCAGGGGGAGCAGCGAGCGAGGAAGCCGCGGCCACCCCCCTCGAGGACACGTCGCGGAGCCCCCGCAGAGGGATCATGAAGAACGTCGGGTTTCCCGGTCGCCGGGCATCGTGCGCGTCCCCTTCGGCGAAGCCGCCGTCGATGTCGAGCCCCACCCCACCCCTTTCTCCTCGGACCCCACTGCTACCGCCACGACCGGGGACGGCAACGTCGTCGGCCCCCGACGGTGCGGTGCCTGACCGTAAAGTCGCCGTAGCTCCCTCGCCGGGAACCTCGGGAGAGAAAGACGTTGTTTCCATTCCGGGGGCAACGAACTTGGTTGTGTTGGACGGCCTCCGACTGGTATGGACGCTGGAGATCAGGGACAGCGTGGTGAGTGGAGAGGGCAAAAGGCAGGGCGTGGTGTGAAAAGCCTAAGCGGGGCTCACGCCGCAAGCAGAGTTTGTTCTTGCTGCTGCAGTGTGGCGGTTTCACGGGGAAGGTGGACTGATCCCCACCCCCCCTTTTACCGGCGAAACTTCCATAACATGGGTGATGAGTTCGACGTTCGGTCGAGATGCACGCCCTCTCACGCGAAACTGACAAATATCCGCGGTGCGTTGTCTATTAGCTCCGAAACACATGTCACATAGTACAGCGCACCGATGCCACGTGCGCCTTGCCGACGCGGAGGAGGGACGGTTCCTTCGTTGATGCCAACCCTCCTTCAGAATCGGGGCATCGGAGGATTGGGTGCAGTGCCCACCGTGTTTTCCAGCGCTAACCATGATTTAGCGAAAGATAACTCCGGATCCAGAAAGGCTATTAGTCGAAACGAGGCTCCAAACCTCCCGCCCCCTCTCTTGCTCTATTACCCCCTATTCGCTACAGTAGGTGGCCCGATATAATACCGGTCGAATAATGCCGGTTGCCTGCTATAATGCCGGTGAAATCGGCTGGCACCACTTCAAGCTAGTATAATGCCGGTTCGGGGGGTTGTTGGCCAGTGAATACCAAACCTCCTGTCACAGCATTCACTGTCATTTTTCCCCATCACCTGATGCTTGTGGTGTGTGCTAACGTTTTGTATTGAGTAACTAGACGGTTTCCTGCATAGTGCTGGTTCCGGAAGTATAGCGGAATCCAGACCCTCAGTAAATGCTGGAACCGGCATTATTGAGGCCGATTCTGTAAAATGCCAGTCTCCCGCTACACTGCAGGTGAAATCGGCTGTCGACTACCGGCATTTCCGGGCCACCTGCTGTGTGTGGAATATCTTTTCTCGACGTAATACGTTGATTGGCGCCTACCACCAACGTTGCTCCTTACTCCCCATCTTCCCCTGCCGCCTCCCCCCTCGTGTCGCCGCTTTCGCGTGGCCACCAATCCCACCGACCCGCGTTTTCCCCTCAGTTTTTGTTCATTTCCGATGCTGTGGAGTCGTTCACGACGCCCCCTTATGCCTCTCGTTCCGGAGAAGACGACTCAGCACTATTCCGCGACGTCAACGATACCGCTAGCGCCGAGAGGCGCGGTCCCACCCCCGACAACGCCAGGGCCGATTCCGCCAAAAGCGGATTGCCGCGTTCCGGCAGGTGGCGACCGTCCTCTTTTATGTCTCCCTCTCAAGGTGGCAACGGGAGCGGCGGTGGCGAGGTGACTGGTAGGAGGGTCTCTGATCCTGGAAACCCAGTGTTGCGCTTGAACGCAGTTCTACCGGCCGCAATACCCGAAGGGACCGGTGGCGGCGGCGGCGGCGGCGGTGGCATCCGCATGCCAAAGGGCACCACCAGCTCGCCTGTTCGAACCCAAGCGTTTTCAGAAGCAGCGTGCGGTGGTGAAGATGGTGGTGGGCATAGCAACAGTGCTGCCTTCGGCTCGAAAAAGCAGCAACGAAGCTCGCGTAGCCCTGACGGTAGCGGTTGCTCTCGCGACGAAGGAGGTGGGAGCGAAGGGGAGAAGGAAAGCGGCGAGCAAGGCGACGGAAGCGATGGTGGTGGTGAAACTTCGCGATCACCCTGTCGCTTACGCTCCACTCCCCCCAGGATAGACACGGAGGGGGGGCATAGCCCGCAAACCATCAGGAGTCCAGCAGCATTCGTCCCAAGGTACTTGTCCGAGACTGTAGCGATCTGTCCAAAACAAGGACAATCGAATCGCATCGAGTAGCAAACGATTGTCAGACAACCTTGCACTCCCTCACCCCCCTGTCTTCCCTGCAGCAGATTAGACACTCTCTCCTCAGCCCTTGGGCACGTCACTTGAAGGAATCCCACCCACTTTTCTGCATGCAGTGATATCTCCTCTTTGAGCGGCATGCCCAAGTAGGGCGGCGTGCCCCTAATCCGCACCACAGCCTCTATGCTCAAAGTGCCCTTCGTAGCCACAGACCTGATGCTGGAAAGATGAATTGCCACTTGTCCCTGGGCCATACAAATCTGCGAACAATAGTCCGACCTAGAAAAATTGTTTCCATTGCGAAAGATTGGGCCCAAACGTTGAGCTCTATTCCCTGCTTTGCGTTATCCTCCGCGTCATTTCGATCGTTGCGTGTCCAACCATCAAACGACCCTAAACATAATTGGAAGAACTTATCTTGTCAACTTGCCTCGCCACTTCCTACCGCACCGAAGCCCCGATCGAAGCCGGGAAGCATCTTCCGCCGGGTCAGAGCTTAGCTTCATGGCAAGCCCGGCAAGGGAAAGCGTATTTTCTCCACAGGGAGGAAGGCGGGAGGGAAACGACGACCCGAACTCCCTCTTGCATTGGTGAGTGCGGTATCGGACAAAGACTCAGCTTTGTTGGTGTGCCCATTGACGCGGCTCTCGTTCTTGTCGATGATGAACCCGCGTGATAAATCTCACAATGGAGTACGTACCCTGCTGACATGACCAATCTCCTCGAAGTGGCGATACACTACACTCCACGACGCTGGTCCAAGTGTCTGCAATACTGTCCAGCAGTGCTTGGTAGAACCAACGCCATCGATGAATTCGTCTTTATCGTGTGATTGTGTGCATCTCATGGACTGCGAATAATATTGCTTGAGGTTGGCGCCCGAGTCAATTAGCCTGACTACGCAACCGAGACTAGACTGCGCGTGGAATGCACCTTCTCACAACGAGGCTATTCGAATGCCTGTGTGCTGTTCGCATTTCTTGTCCGTCTGTAGACTGACGTCGAGTCATTTTGTGCTGCCCGATCGATACCTAGCGTTGGAGCTACAATTATTCCCGTTCGCCGAGACTGAATTGGTATTGTTGGTCATCCAGACAGCACGATCCAAGATTGAGAAAAGAAAACGAAAGACACATACACGATTGACTGTCCAAGGCCATGTTTAACCGATCGCCAGATGGCGCTCCCTCACTACGCCTGCACCCCAACCGCCCCGCCTATCCCTTCCTGACCCCCGGACTTCCGAACCCGCCCGCGATCCTTTTCCGCCCCGGTCTTTCCGACCCCCTTCTCCCGATACCAAACCACTTGTAGGTTGAACGAGAACTTCAATCGACCGACGCGGGACCAGAAACAGCCCACAAGCCCAAACAAAAAAGAAGACATACATTCATCATCATCCGCGACCGCAGCAGCAGCAGCCTCCACCGGAGGTTGGGCGGGTTCTCCAGCGCACCGAGGACTGCTAGTTTCTTCCTCTTCCCCGTCTTCCGTCCCTCGAGATAGCAGCTCCGTTTCGCCGCGACAATCGGGATCCCCGCGAGAGGAGTCGAAAGACGTTTTCATTGGCGGGGAGACCGCGGCTCGGGCGGGCGAAAGCAACCATGGTGGCGGTGGTCGGACTCAGGGATCGGACGGCGCGTCGGGGAAGCGACACATTGAATTCGAGGTGCATCTCAAGAACCCACAGGTAAACCAACGTTCTACGGTGCTTTCCGACTGCATACCTGGGCCTTCTATCCAGTAAGGCGCAAACCTACGGTTAAGTACTTTTCCCAACTAACTAACGAGACAGACAACGTCACACACCCGATGTGAGTAGGGGGTGCGAAAGCGTCTACAGCCGCTGCACATGATAGGAAAACATGCACAAGTATGCACAGGCATTGTCCGACGAGGATCAAACCTGACCGACGCCACACCAGAGCTTTGCAGAACCACCCCACCCCTGCCAGTGGGCACGTGTGCGCTTTCCGGCTCTTGGCGCCCGTTCGCCCTACCCCTCCCTCGACAACTGCTGTTTGCGTTCACATTTCCAACATGTGCACGTTCATAACGACTTGTGACAAACTTGCGTTGTTGTTGTTGGCAGATTAAGCTCCTAGGCGACAACGCGTCCCTGATTCTGTGTGCCGAGGGGGCGGACGTGGAGGCTAGGACCTACGGCACCTGGGGGGTGGTGTCCTCTTCTCCCGCCTCGCCGGGCGCTTCGGCGTTTCGCTCCGTGAGACAACAAAAGACGGGATGTCTTTCATTCAGATTCCCCGCAATCACTATGCCAACAGGCGTGGATTGCAGAGCGGCGCTAACTTCACCCTTGAGATGGCACAGAGGGCCCGGTTTTGTTATATAAATTCCATCTATGCGGCAGTCTCGTGCGGACGGCAACACTCCGAATACGTAGCATCGTCAGAATGCCGTCGAGCAGATCAACGCATGGGCGAGTAGTTTGCTACGCCAACTTTTCCCGGAGTGTATTTCCGACAGTAAGACATCCATCTAGAACACAAGGCAATCCCACCCCTCTCTACCCTCGGAGAGAAAACGAAGAGACATCGCAAAAGCCTCATCCGCAAAAGTAATAACCCGTTTTCGTCAATCCTGATGAACGCCGCCTTTTTGCTTCGGAGAGCCCCGAGGACTAAAGGACGTCCCACAATGCAATGCACGGTGTCGGTCCCTCGCTCCTCGCATGTTACGATGTTGCGGCTGTGTTTTTTTTCAACATAGGGGTACTTCTCTTCCCTGAGGCGAAAGGATGTCAAGGTGAACCTCGAGAAGGCAAGGGTTTTCTCGCTTCCGGTTTCAGAGGAAGGGCTTGACAGGTGACAAAAACAGTGACATCGACACACACGAAGGGAAAGACTGGCGTTGCTCACCAACTTTCGACTGACTGGACTTTCACCTTGTTCGAAAAGACTAGTAGACAGTTGTACCCAACACATGTTGTATGGGCCAATGCAGCCAGAACTATTTGAGCATGATGGACGCGGCATGAGTACCCAAAAAAAAGTCGAGGAGGCTCGACAGAGTGGAAATTGAGCAGGGGGTGAGCGGACGAGTTCGGGCGAAGTCGCCTTGGGATACAGCTTTGGGGGGCAACTCGGAGGAGCCAAAAGATGAAGAGAAGCGGCACGAATGCATGAAGAATCACTGGCATTCGTTGTATCCTGGAATCAAAGGCGGACCCGAAGAAGCATGAACATGGTCTACATCGAGAGTGCAGGCGGCGTGTGCCTCAAATACGATGCACCGCACAACATGTACTTGACACGCGCACAACATTTCATGGATGGCAACAACAAGGGTTACCGAGTACATCGAACCTTCGTGGTTTGGCTTTATTCACGACACCGATGTGCGGTCTTCTACAGAGACGTCTTCGGGGGTGGGTACTCCCGTCACACCTAACCCTCAACCGCCCTCCATGCCGTCCTCCACCTTTCCCCCAACACCCCTTACTTTCCTATGGAAGGTGGGTAGAGCACGGAAGAGCAACCACTGAGGGCGTAGTCTCACCAGCATGGAGAAGAGGGGCACCGAACTCATCGCTCGCTGCCGCCGCGAGGTACTCGCCCTCCCCAGTCGGCAGAACGCGGAATTCGCCGTCATCATCGGCACCGCCGCCAGTGGCATCACCGCTTTTGCCGACAGGAGCAGAAGCGGGGGCGGCGAAGGTAAAAACCAAGACGGGACGATATGTCAGCCCCGCCAAACGCTTTTTTGCCCCCTTGTCGTCATCATATCCGGCATCTCCGACCGCAAGAACGGCGGGGGCTACCCCGGTTGGTAATGGACACGAGGACGGTGACACGTACGGCGTCGTCGACACTGCCGGTGCCGATGGCGGGGCTAACGATCGGCTAACGCCTGGGTCCATACCTGCGGTTGAGTGCGCGGAGAGCGGTGCTAGGGGTTCGAAAGACGAGGTATGTCATTGGTGACGTTTTTCCTTCCTTCCACCGACGAGGGACACGTGTGCATAACGGCATGGTGTCGCCAGGGTCAAGCAATCATACTTGCATACTTCGACAGTGTCGGCGTCAGGTTGCAGCGGATATATTCTAAATGGCACAGGGTAGGGTTTACCGCCAAGTTTCATTTGCAATTTTATGTGTTTTCTGCAGGCACATGTGGCGTAATAAACGTTGCCACGGCAAGTTATTGCCATGATCGAGGGCGGGGTGAGTGGGTGGCCGGACGTCGCGAGAGAAACGCACGTAACCGATTACTTGGCGTCACCCTTTCTCCCCGTGCACCACATGTCTGAGTCCGGCTGTGTGTGTCGAGTCGTGTTCGTCTTCACCCCACCGTTGTCTTTACGCTTGGTTGTCGTTTCCAACCGACATTAGGGAGACAGACAGTGCCACAACTACGCACACCTTCGGCGCCCCTTACCAACAGCGGAATCCCCACCCCCCTCGCACTCCCGCCCTGTCAAGTCTCGGTCTCCTTCTGGGGCTTTTGATGCGTCTGCAGCCGGAGGGGGAGGGGGAAGGACCAAAGGAGAATCGTGTTTTTGGGGCCGCGGGAGTGCCGCCGGAAGTGGTGGCGAGAGCGTTGACGGCGGGATCTCGGCCGGGGCGACGGAAGAAAAGGACGAGCTCCGAGAGGTAGGTTCGTTAGTTCGTTTATCGCCAATGCCTTGGGTGGGTGTGGCAAACTATGCACGGCGGTGCTTGTGGGCGCTACGTGGTACGGTGGTGTGTTTCTGGCATGAGCAGAACACAATGTTTTTCTTTCGCGAACTGACCATTATTCTCTCCTGGTTGATTAGTTTAGATTGCCATTTTCGCCGTTACCTTGTCCGTTGTCTTGCCAATTTTCTCATTGCCCATGGAATGTGGTTTTGTACCGCGTTCTGCCTCGTTTTCTGATCTTTGCAACGTCTTTTCGGACACATACTAGGTTATGCGGCACTTTTCGGTCAATGCCCTGTACGTTTACCACGAGACGCTTCCCCTCCGCGAGTCGCAAGAGCGATTTCGTTGGGCTTTGAGCGAGTCATCGGCGGGAAGACGTATCGGGAGTGGAAACACAAGCGCTGGGCCAACCGGAGGCGGGGGAGGCGGCAGGAGAGGCGGCGACAGCGGCGGTGGTGGCAGCGGTGGTGGTGTGGGGCTGAAGAGGGTCAACCGGCCTCCCGTAAACAGGCTGCGTTTGGACGTACCTGAGCTGTCTTCGGACCTGGACTCACGCCAGGTGTGGACAGTATCGAGTCAGGTTTGGATGTAGGCGGAATATTGGCTTGCGCCAATGAAGGAGTATTTCCTAGGCGCAGAGTAAGCCAAGGTTCTGCCTACATAGTCGTAGGCTTTCGGCTTAACCCTAAATACAGCAGGTGAGTGTATCGCTGGCGAATGGTGTTTGTGTTCGAAAAAACTTCCATGAGAAGGAAGTACTCGATCAATGAAGAACGAAGAGTACCTTCGTCCTCCCGTCGTATCATTTGACTGGTGGGAAAAGGGCTTTTTCACCGATCTACTTATCTCATCATTGGCAAGACGCATTGTCAGGACCCGCTCGCAACGACTACCTGGGCGCCCACAACATTCCTACCCGGTCGGCAAACACCAGACTCGCCTCATTCCGGCTTCGCAGGGATGTACAGATGAACTGCTTTCCGATTAATGCCCCGATGAAATGCCTCCAAGCGATAGCAGCACCAATTTACTGTTGTTGCCTACTGTAGGTTCGACTCCATTGACAATCTGTAAGAATCTGCACTGCCTGTCCGTTTCGGTGTCTTCCAACGCCGAACGGATTGCACATCAATCCCTCACACCCTCCCGCTGAGATCAAACGGTCGTGATTTTCACAAGCCTTATCCACAGAATGAGAACCGGCTCGCTCTGCGTGTCCTCCACCGTGGGCAGGTTGTTGCGTATGTTACCGTACGTACGCTTCTTAGCGTCCGAGCTATCACACGATTGGTTGAATTTAACACGAAACCACCTTGACAGTTCTTCGAGGTGCTGGACGTTGTGAAGAATTTGTTGCTAGTCCCGCCGCCTCTTGAGCTCCGCGGCAAGGTTCGGGAGCGCAAACGGCAGAGGAGGGCCGAAGGCTGCATCGATAGCGAAAAGGTGCCTACGTCATCCATTTGGGAATTTTCTAGGAAGCCATGGTCGAACCGGTTGAACTGGCCTGGACAGCGTGGTCGATTTGTACCATTTCGGCGGCTTTGTTGGAAACGTCATTTGTTTGATCGACAGCGAGGTGGTGTACGTTGCCCATAACCTTAACTGGTTCTTGTTGCACAACTCCCGGAGAACCCACAACACAATGAGTTTCGTGGACAACGAGAAAGCTTACAACAACATCTTCAGTTCCAACGACCCCCGTTGATATTCAAGGCAACATTATGTCATTGTGAAGTGCTGTAGACTTAGCTTCAAGTTTTCGACCTGGCCTGTTGCCATGAAACAAATCGAATGCGCTTTGATTCTACGAGCTGGCGGTCCATGATGCCTCGTGACCTTGTTTGTGCTTTTGGTCATATCGCAATATTCTTCGTGTCGACCAGGATGCCTCAAGCATTGGGAACCAGCAAATCATGCTGTTCCCATTCCTTCCACTATGGAATCCACCCATGTTATGCCTTCGTGTTCGCTCTTTCTTGCCTTCTCCTGTCACCTTTGGATCCACCTTTGCCCAACTATCGGGGTGCACCGACTTGAAAACAAGGTGTTAGGCGAAACCGTGAACCTCACCGCAGAGGGCAACAAAGGCGGCCTCAACATCAACATCAACAGCGGCGACAAGCGCCGGTCAGTTGCAATAGTGTCGTGGTCATGCCGGTAGATACGGCCCCCCGCGCGTTCGCTAACATGGATCCAGCTACAGAAAAGTCTTCGAATTAGCACCCCCAGGGGTAGCAATTTTCCGAGGGGGCATTGACTGCCCGCCTGTCATGAGGTGGATTAACATGGAACAAACCTGGTACATGGTTAACGGTTCCAAGCTAGATGTGTGTTAGGTGAAAGAGGGGAGTTGAAGGGGAGTTTCCAATAAACAGGAAGTACCCTGTCGCTACCCACCGTTTCACACCATCGACCTTACTCTCATCTCTTTCACCCCCAAGCTAGGTCGAATCCTGTAACCTTGCCGGACGGTCGCCCTTCTCCCTTGCGCATCGAATTCCGGTCTAAAACATCGCAGGAGCTACCTCAAGGATGTTGTGGAGGAGACTCTCAGGTCTTGGGCCCGCAGCAATAGCAACAACACGGACATCAACGCCACTCAAAATCTCAAATTTATGAACACCGGCAGAACGCGGGGAGAAGGAGGGTCCATCCCCCCCCAGGCCTCCTCCGGCTGTACCTCGCCCATGGCCGCAGCCGTTGCTACTTCATCAACAGTCGGAGACCCGACACCCACCGCAACAGCGGAACCTGCATCAACACCACGACCGGAAACAAACCCAACAACAGCTACAGCGAATGTGTCGTGCCCCGTGACGCCGCCTCGAATACGGACGGGAGGGGTCGGGGAGGCAGGAGGACGGAAACCGACATCGACGGCAGGGTCAGCAGCGAAAGGAACACCGCGGGAGCTCACCCGCCTCGAATACAGGATCGGGAAGTGCACATGGAGGCTGACCATGGGGCCGAAGACGGACCAGAAAGTGAGGAGGGGTCAGGATTGCTCGGCAAAGTGGGATTTTAGCACTGAAGTTTGTCGATCGCCTCAGGACTTGCGACTTCTGATGGACATGATTCCGTTCGCGTGGTTGTGGTGATGTATGAATACAACGATAAGAATATCGAGCCAGTACAACGGTGACGCCCAAGCAGCCACTATATTAAAAGGGTTGTGCGCAATGACGATTGATTGAGGAATGCTGATGATGAAACGCAGGCGGGTCGTCACTCGGATCTGATGGAAGTGGGGCTGACAGGCCTATCATCCACACACAATTACCTCGCGCAAGGCGGACAAGGGGTAAGACGTTGGCGGCATACGTATGAATGCGTGCTGGAATAGGCAGAGCAGAAATACAAAGCTGAGAGAGGTTGAACCACATCGTATGAGGGCCGGGAATCGAACACCCAGGCCGATGGTTGTGAAGGGGCGGGGGGAGGTGAAAAGCCTACAGGCGTGAACTAGCCGGCGTGGAGCGGAGAATCGGATTCGGGCTCGGACCGCGAGACCCGGACGAGCCAACCGTTGCACCGGCTCACAACCTACTTCACCTTGCGCCAATCTATTTTCATAAGTGCGCCTTGGTGACAAGAATGTGATGAATGATAATGCTTGGCTTTTGGAGTCTGCAAGACCTGTAAACCGTCGGCCACGAGGACTATTCAATTTTTTACTCGAGGAGTACGCGAGAATTGTGTCCAGACCATCAGTGATCGAGAGAGTAACACATGGACATGGACCTCGGCGAAGTCCCCTCTTCACCGCTCTTCGCTTCTCGCACCGACCCCTTTCCACCCGCCCCTCCGGTGTCCGTTAGTCTGGGGTCGTCATACAAAACGTCATGTTTCAGATTGAGCGCCTTTGGGTGCGAAGCCTTGCCCCGGTCGGGGCGACAAAAAGCGGAGCACGGGGCGGAGGAGGCGGAGAGCAGACGAGAAAAGGCAAAGCCAGCCGGAGCCAAAGCGTCTCTTCCTCTCCGGTATCTGCGACGGCGGTGATGCCCCCTTCGCCTTCAAGACATACAACGTCTGTCTCAAGTGGTGGTGACAGTAGCTGGATCGGCGTCGGGAGGGAGGGGAGGGTGAAGTACGATTCGCGGTCGGTGCTTTCGCCCACTCTGCTACAAGATTCGAGCATGCCGTCGACAACCTCTGTCTGCACCTCTTGCAAGCAGAGGTTCATTCCAGAGGAAAATGCGTGGGATTCTTGCAGGTTCGAATGAAGAGTGTTCGTTTAGGCTCTGAACGGTACAGTATAGAAGGTAAGGGTTCATACGTTGCTCTCGCACGTATGCTAGCTGACTACTTTCTTCCGAATGAGTAGTGGTTCGGGTGAATGTACGTCGGTGGCCGTGTCCTTTGAAGGGACGTGTTGGGGCACCAACCATTGATGGCACCGGGGTGATGCACCGGGGTGACTACACGACCCTGACCCGCTGTCAATGGGTCTGGTCTTCACGTTTATAGCAAACAGCGTGGAGCAGGGTTAGAGAAGATATGAAAAAGTCTCAAGTCTATCGTGACACGAAATAACTACCAAATCGTGGTGGTCAAACTCGAGAGCATTCAACCCCCTTGGTGATTACGGAAGTTCTATTCATTTGATCAAATCGCCTTTCCAGGTTATTAATCTACAATACGCTTGTCACCGTACATTTTTCAAGGTACGACCATGACACTCAACTCGTATCCGATATTCATCCCGAGCTACGCACGGTTTCAACGTCACAGTCACGATCACTTTTGAAAATTGTGCGTATATTTTTTTCACAGAACTATTCTGTAGGGTACGGGAGGTGTCACAGAACCCACAGAACCATTCTGTATTGTACGAGGGTTCTACAGAACCTCACAGAACTATTCTGTATTGTACGGGGCGTTACAGAACATACATATCTTGTCTGTAGGGTAATTACAGAGGGTAGTTACCCCCGGTACAGGTCTGTGAGTACCCTACAGAACACACCCGTGATTTTTTTGGTTGCGCGGAACAGAATCGAAGCGAAACCGAATCACTGTTGTGCTAAAGCAAGCAGGACAAAATGTCCAAATGTTCCAAACGTTGTTAATGACATGGTTTTCGGGAGAGAGTTGAAAGGCAAGTCTACGTTGTAGTTCGGATTTCACAACCGATCGGACCAATTCGAAAGGTTATAACTCGAAAGTAGGGACAGCCATGGAATCTCTCAGTCCACACCACTGGTCGATCAAAGCTCCTCCGCGCGCTTTGGTGTGTGACGTGCGCATACCGGTTTGACTCTGCCAGAATTCACTCCGACGGTGACGGTGAAGACGGCGTATTCGTGATCGACGGTGTCGGCCGTGCCACCCACGCTACCAGGCCTCAAGGGTAAGCAGGACAGCAGTTGTTATGCGCTAAACGCCTTGGTTTTTTCGAAGTACTTGGTAGTGCCAGCCTATTCTTAGATGCCGCGCAGCCAGCAACTGTGTCGCTTCGTTTTTCCCATGAATTTCCGTCTGCTGTTCACTTGTTGTTCTCGCTTGCATGTTGGCCCAGGCGAGCTGGGAGATGGTCATGCTGCGGAAGCGAGGATGGCAGCACGGCCACAGGCTGCACCGCCCGACCGCACAAGCCCAAGGAAATTATGATATCTATCAGGGCAGACGGTGGCCCGCCCGTCCTCGTCGGGAATACCGAGGTGAGTGACCAGACCCGAATCACACGATATTGTGGCATCGAAGAGCGACAAGGAAGGCGTGTGCTGACAAGGAACAATGCGGCCAACGTACATCCGCAAAAGCGTGTCCTAGTGCCAAGTGCCAGCCGGAATGAAAATTCTACAACCCTTTGGCCTGCAAGTCAGCACCAACTGAAGCCGAATGAGTTTTGTCTTGGCTCGCTCCACTGTGTTTCACGTCAATGCCCAATCGCGCTTGGCTGAACGTATTGTTTCACTATTGTATGGGTGGCAAAACCACTCCTTCAAATATTACAGGTGTCCGTGTTCAAGCACCTAGAGATCAACATCTTCCCATCCGTCCACTACAACTTGTGCGTCAACATCCGAAGAGACGAGGCGGCGGCGCTGCAGCAGTACTTCAAGTTAGAGGTAAGATTCGTGATGAGAGTTTGGCGCTTTGCTCATTCATGCAAAGGCCGTCTGAACCCTACCCGGTGTACTTCATTTCTCTGATCTTCGGATCCCGCTCTGCCCACGCCATCAAAACAAGCACGTACTCTCATTTTGGCTGTCATCCACTCCCCGATTAAAGCCAACCTATATCAACAAAAGAGACGCCCTGCCCTGTACATCAACAACAAAACACAAGAAAATCAATGGGAACAGTGAGCGACAATGAACGGGGCAGGAAGTCGTAAACAAATCGCACTCCCGACCCATGGACAACATCAATATACGCACCAGTAGTTGCTCACGGGCTGACCAGGGGTATCAGTGCTTGCACTACAGATATATGTACCCATCTACGCTACTAGTTTCCGGTTCCAAACACACGTTTCCAACTCTTCGTGTTGTGAAATATACATGGCAAACAAGACAGAGCCTAGCCCAGGAGCACAACAACAACCCTCACCACGCCAGACATTTTTTCGCCTTCCCCCGCACACAAATATGCTCCGTCCTCTCGAGGACGCGTGGTCAATGGTCTAACCGCTAAGGCATGCACAACCTAAGAGGTACGCCCCCCCCTCCGCACACAAATAAAGCCCGGTGTGAGCTACGGTGTTGCAGAAAGTAACCGCCTTAGCGCCGCGTGTCTGGGCAACCCTTGACACTCTGACAAAAGGGTAAAAAGAGGGGAGAGCAAACAAGTGACGGTGGGTGCCAGAAGCGAGTGGATTTGAAAGCACGTATCACCGAACTCACGTAATAGACAATGCGGATTACAGTCCAACGCGACTGCTAATCTCATGCAGGCGACGGTAGCGATTGCATCATCTTACTTGCGCAAACCAACACCACCTGAGTTCGGATATCTCTAACCCTACAGGAAGATTTCACTGCAAACTGGCGCAACCGACATATATCAACATCTCACCCTCGGTCCACGCCTCACGAGGTGCACTGGCCGCTCCGGGCAGACCCTTGAGGAACGACCATGTCCGTGATAAAGTTCTCGAAGCCTGGGAAGAACATGTTGACAAAACTATCAAACGCCGGGCGGTCAGCTGCGTCCACACGAACATGTGCCGATTCTCGGTCAGAAGCCGCCCAGGCCGCGCGCTTTCTCATGCGCAGCACGTCCAAAACCTTCTGAAACACGGCAGGGCTGCAGTTGATCAGACGTCGGCCTTGCTCGTCCACGTCCTTGTCGGTGGCCGGCCACTTGTCCTCGTTGAACAAAGCGGCGAGGGCGGACTCGCGGCAGGCCCGCAGAGTCGAGCGTAAGGTCGTCATTCTGGTCCCCCGCACGCTGAGCTCCACCACCGTATCGATGGCACCACGTGCAACCTCGGGACCGTACACCGCAGCCAACGCGCGGCCGGATACCGCCGCTTTGCTGTGTGCATGTTCGAGCTCGGCTTCGGCTTGGTACAATGCGATTCGCTCCTCCATGAGGGCGCCGGCGATTGCATTGCAAATGTTCCTGCATCGGAGTTTGCTTCCCGCGAGGCCGTGTTCGTAGAGCTCGTACTCACAGCGCCATGAATGTCTTCTGGGCCCCGAATCTCGAGGCATTTGGTGGGCGACGACGTAGTTGCTGCCGCTGAATACACTTGAAATACCTCGATTTCCGTGATAGTTTGGCCGTTGAGATTAGGGAACGCTGGGACTGACGGGACGTCGTAACTGTACGGCTGTGCCTGAAGAGTTACGGGAACGTAGGTGAAGTTGACGACCAAGTCGGTTCGCCCAAAGAAAGGTCCGCGACTGGCACCAACAACCACGTCGTATCCTCCGTTGTTATCCCTCTTGCTCCACTTCACTGGCTGAAAGCTGTTGGGTCCTCCCATATCACTATCTTTGAGCATGAATATGAACGCCCCGAGAGAGCTCATGACCGAATCCCCACCGTATGCGTGAGGACTCCAAGGCACGCTCGAGAAGCCGCCAACGATGCTTGCACTGGCGCCAACCCTTAGCAACGTGATCGTGTTGGGGCTGTTGTTCCCGCAACTAGCATGAAACGGGTACGGACTCCAGTCGTCTCGAGAGGCGCGGTAGAGCAGTTGCATGGTGTTGGGGTTACCAGGGCACCAGCCCTGAAGCGTTGCCGTCAGTTCCCCCACCTCACAGTGGCTGAGGATCGTTGTCCCGCCTACTACTTCCATACCCTGGAGAGGTATGTACGCGGACAACCCGAGAGCGCGGGCGACATGGGGCAGGTACGCCATCTCGTCTGGGGCTAACGTCTCACCGCGGGGCAGGGAGCCCGGTGCCGCTCCCGAGCTCTCTATGAGCGAGTGAATGAGGTCCTTGACGCAAGCCGGGGACTTGTCCAGCACGATCCGTCCATCGCTGTCTCGCGGGAGGCGGTCGTCCCACACGCTTTCGAACAGGTTGCCCAGGGCCCAGGTAGCGGACGGTTCTTTCTTGCCATCAAGGACGCAGCGGCGGAATCTCAAATGCGAGCCACCCACGTTCAACCTCAGCATGCCTTCCTGGGAGCCAAAGGGTTTGGTGATGCCAGCATCGATTCTGCATTGGTTGAGCTCGTGCCAGCCCCGTTCCACGTCTTCCCAGGCCTGGCTCATCCCTTTCCGCCTCTGGCCAAGGGCTGCTTCCATTTCCTTGGAGTACGCGGTTACTGTCGCCGAGAAGGTATCATCCTCGTTCATGTGGCAACGCGACATGATGCAACGCGCTCCTGTTGCTGTTTGTTGTGGATCACACCTGCTGCAGTCACGGCGGGCGCAGTGGCTGGACCCCGGCGAAAATTGGCCCCCTTCGGCAGGTCTGCGGCTGCACACGGACGTCTGAAGATATCAACTTTGTTTTGATGCTCCTCCTCCTGCAGCAGCCCTTTCTGCTCTCCCTCTCCCTCTCGTCTCTCTCTGTCTTACTCGTTCTCTCCCTGCTCCTGCTGTCCTCTTGAGGGAGGCACGCGCGCTGGGAAAGGGCGTACCGCGCAACCGTTTGTTCAAATTTGTGACTGTTGTGTTCACGGGCCGCACAATGGAACGACAATGAAGTTCACGAAGAGGCATCATCGCAGAACTGCGATAGCACTGTTTGGGGGAGCTGGAGCTGGAGTTGTAATGCAGAATTGTTGTGAAACCGGCTGTTCAGATATTTGATGTAGTCGAACACAATCGAAGGGCAACGTGTGAGTCAAATCGTTCCAAAATACCCGATCGATGTAGATTTTGACTGATTTCGAGAACGACCGAGAGCAGCACCCAGGATCACAACACGAGATCACGTCAGACCAATCGGGAAGTGTTGCGCAACACAACCTCCGTGAATTGTGAAACAGAGCAGCGGTAGGGGCTTGTCTCCAACAGCATCTCGGATGCATCTACAGCAGCAGTTCCTCCACACGCACACCCACATGTATTCTACCCCTACAGCAGCAGCAGCGCAGCAGTATCAACCAACTTGAATACCGTAAGAATCGGAGAGACGGCACCCCCGTTATATGTGTGCGTGTTCTTTAGATCCTCAGATGGCTCTAGCACTTTCGTGACCACGTGCTGAGAGTCTGTGCTGGATTTTGGCATTTTGCAACTGACATACGGTTTAATGTGAAGACAACAACAACAACAACAACAACAACAACAACAACAACCCCCGTGTTAGCGTTTTTTGTGCATAGCGTATTTCTCCACAAACAACCAGGGGGGTACCACTGGCGAAAAGGGTAGTTTTGGAAACATCTCGTCGAGGGCTTTCCTGAGAGGTATCGGTTGGTGTCCGCACCCTCCTACTTGTGAAGAAACAATTTACGCTACAAGAAAACGCTACTACGGGGTGCCATCTCTCCGACTATTAGTTCCACGGTATGTCATCTAGATACCCCAACCAGTTGATGTTCACCTTGGTTGCACCCGCACTTTTTTTGTATCCCGCATTGCCAATCCGTACTAGAGTAAAATGACCTATTAAGGGACACCCCGTATTAAGGGACACTTTTTTCAAAAACCAAATCTTGCCGCTCACCCCGCGGAAAGCTGTTCTAGTTTTTTTGTGTGTGTTGCTATGGAGCTCATCTTTCATTGAAGCTCACGTTTGCTCAATTTGGTGATGAACTTCGTTCTAACAACATTCATTCGGCCCCAGATGATGTAGAATTTTGTCATTTTTCTGCCCAGGTGGTGGCTGCCGCTAATAATCCCTTCAATCACTGTAAGATTTTTTTTTCTCAAGCAGAATCGATTATGTAGTCTAATGGTTTTGAGGCCTGCACGGCACTTCATTAAGAGCTCGGGCCTCTGTTCCATCAATCGTTTTTGTTCCTACTTTTTTTCGCTTTTTCTTCTTTTCCTAGCTCGATTTCGGGCGAGAATGGGGCCAAAGACATCCAGAGACGGAACCAAATCCGATGGCACCAAAACTTTGGATAACGTCTGTTCTAGAGTTGCTTGCCACGACACTGAAAGAAAAAGGAGAAAGAACACGCTCCCAACGTCTTTGCACGACGCCTAAAGTGGGCCTAATTCGGCCCCAAAACAGGCCCAAAAATAAAGGGGATTCCTCGTTTTTGTCCCCATATACGTTTTTGTCCCCATATATTGGCGTTTTTTTCTTTCTTTCCCAATGGCTTGGTACTACCATCACCACGGTGCGTGCCAAAGGACAAGTTTTGAAATGCAGTAGAACGTGATAAATCACTACTAATGCAAAGTGTCCCTTAATTGGCGCCCGGGGTGTTATCTTCCGTTTTACTGTAAAACTTCAGGTACACTGCAACAGCCATAACTCATCAACACTTGGGTGTTTTTTCTTTTTTTTTGAGAGGTAGCCTATGACATAGGCTACCGCTGGATGCTTACATGCACTTCAAATTCGTTCTCTCACTCGAGAACGAGCCGTTGGCGTGGGAGCGGCTTAAGTGTCGCTTAGTACCCCATTTTACTCTATCTGTCAAGGACACTGCTGTACAGCAGTAGAAGATTTCATGGAGTATCGGCATGCGCTTTGCATGCCCAGACCCGTTGCCTGTTGCCGAGGCCGTGCTGTCGAAGACTGCGGCTGTGGTCCGCAAGGTCCGCAAATAATCTGGATGTATGTATTCTGTCGTGCAGTATTCATACAGCATACCACGTCCGCTGCTGACGCGCGCTGTCTCCGATCCAATCCCCAGCAGCACGGATCGTCCAAAAGGAAGCCACAGATATCACGTGCTCAGAGCTTGCCGGTTAAGGATTTGATGCTCATCATGGTATCGAACATGAGAACTTGAGCAGTACCTAGACATCCAAGTAGCGGGCATTTTTTACATGTGGCCCAAGAGGCATCCTACTGTAGTCTACACCCCGGCCTACCTCAAAACTACAGTAGAGTTTTTTAAGGCGGGGGCGATTTTCTAACACTCCCCCCCCCCGGTACGGAACAATACAAGGCAGTTTGGCCCTTCTACGGTGTGCAGGCAACCCCAGTTGCTTGGTTAGGTGTGCATTTGATGTACCGACTTTTTTTCTCCACGTACACCTCGACAGTACGATATCCATGAACGGATTGTCGCCCAAGTTGATACCTATCGGCGCTCACAGCCGTCCGTTCCATGAAGTGCCAAACATGGACCGGAGCGTCGCTTCGGGACATTGAGGAAACGTCCAATCTACATTCTATGCTTGTTGTTGTTGTCGTTGTTTTGTCTTCACATTTAAAACCGTTCCGATCTCTCTCTACCCAGCACCTTAGTATGTAATGTCCGTTCTGATCCAATACTTGACGCGGTCGATTCCCGTGGTCACAAGCTAACTTACCCTGAAAAGGTACGCCGAAATAAACTGGCCCCGAGGGGTCCGCAAGTCAACAGAAATCAACGACAGATATTCTGGAGTCCTCCGCTCCCTCTGGGCGCTATGCGAGGTAACAACTGAGACTAGGAGTCAGCATCACGGGCCAGAGAGAAAGAGGTACACCCCCTTGGTTCAATCTTGGTACTCACAACGCAAGCAGAGACAAGGCCATCTGAACACAGAAAAAAGAGAATAAAGAGAAAAAGAGGGAAAAGAGATAGACTAAAAGAGAAAAAAGAGAAAAAGAGAAAAAGAGAAGGGGACAGGAAGGGAAGAGAAAAGAAACGAAAATGAGTGAGGACAAAAAGGGACCAGGCCGAAATTAACAAGAAATAAGAGACAGAAAAAGGCACACGGTGGAGAGACCACTAACGAACAAGCAAACACGCAAACATGGCCACCAACCAGCGATGCACTGTATGTAATGGTACGTCATCACTTGTGGGGAGTTGATGCATGGGTACAGCGTTGGGGGGGGGAATTGGCCAAAAGAATCCGGCACGTATCGCGCCACTCGGTCCGTCTCTTGTCGTTTGCTTTCTTCCCTCGCCGTCTCGTCCGTCTCCTGCCCCCCTCCCGCCCCATTGGTTGTTGGCTTGTGGTCTCGTTTGAGCGCCCGTTGTCAACTGACCTCTTCTTCCTTCTTGTGCCAGGAGGTCATGAACCTCCCAGCTCCCTGCAGAACCGCCGCATGTCAGGGTACTCCCCCCTCCACCTTTGCGGCTTCCGTCCACTTTATAACTTGGGTGCAATGTCCTTCGGTGCCGGGATTCCGAGACAACGTGGATCGGGTTTCGTAGATTCGTGGTCGGCCCCGAATGCCTTCAAGGTCGTCGAGTACACACTTCGGCCATTTCTGTTCCTGCCCCCCCCTACGTCGCCTCTCCCTCCCCGCCAGTTCGCCGAGCATCAGTCGTTTCGGGAGTCGCCCGTCCAGCTGCCTTGCCAATGCTCCCACGAACAGTAGGCATCGTTGTCGAATCTTGGCTTCGACGCTCTGGCATCCGACCCTCTTCGGCGTCTGGGCGTAGGAAACCTGCTGGTAGGTGTCTTGCTTGCGCTTGTAGCCGATAACTCGAAGGAGCAGTCGGTGGTGTATCAACCGCAGCGTCTGGAAGTGGCCGCTGAGTGGTGATCATGTCGTGCAGCCGTACAGCCAGTAGAGCAGTCCCTCCATCGCCTCCGCCTGGAGCAGGCGGAACTTGAGTCGGAATGGCGCTTTCATTCTGTCGAAGAGCTCCCGGCCATATCGCCTGAGGCACGCCCACGCTCCTCTGCTCATGTAGTTGATCTCCCGGGTGAGGTCGCCATGTTCGTTGACGAGGCCACCGAGGTACCGGAACTCGGTCGTCTCGGCGTATTTCTGTCCCGCGGCTTTGATGGTCAGCGGTGGAGGCGGGGGGGGGCTGTGGTGTTGTAGTCGGCTTGTCCTTCGCGCGCATCAGGAGCGCCCCCGTCTTCTTCTCCGACACCGTCAGCCCGAACCCCCCAAACACCTCAACGATGATGGTCATCATTCTCTCCAGTTCCTCGATACTACGCCGGCATCATCGGCATACAGCATCCCTCATACTGCTCTCCGTACTCGGTCAAGGGGTGTCTCCTCTCCCCCCCCCCGCTTCCGGCTTTCCTTCCTCCAAGCACACCAGGCTCCGCAAAACAACATAATCCTCGCTGAATAGGATGGCAACGACCTCGAGGAGCTTGGCGAAGAAGATGTTGAACAGCAGTGGGGACATCCTTGTCGCACGCCCTGTGTCACGAAGAACCAGCCCGATAGTTCTCCGTCGTCCATGCGCACCCGCGCCCGCATTCCATCTTGGAATTGGCGGATGATTTTGATCATCTTCGCGGGAATCCCGGCCCTGGCCAACACCTTCCATGGCATATCTCGGTCCACCGAATCATACGCCTTCTTCAAGTCGACGAAGCACATGTAGAGCGGAATTTTCTTTCTCCGCCCCAGCTCCTGGAGGCGGCGCACGACGAATAACAGCATGTCGAAGGTGGATCGCCCGGGTCGAAATCCGCACTGTTCCTCCGGGAGGATGTTGTTGGCTTCGTAGAAGGCGCTTTGACGGTTGGTGATGATCTTGATGGGGACCTTGCCTACGTGAGATAGTTGTTACAGTTGGACCGGTCACCCTTCTTCCACAGCACGTTGATGGTTGCATCCTTCCACTCTCGCAGAATATCTCCAGCGTTCCGCACCTTGACGAGGATGGTATGGAGGTGCCCAAGGACGGAGGGTTCGTCACCATCGATCTTGAGCAACTCGGCAGCTACGCAGGTCTTGTATTGTTCACACCGCACCGGGGGCGATAAACCCGTTGCAACAAAGTCATGCCGTCCTTGCGTTTGTTGTGCGCACAACAACAACAACAACAACAACAACAACAACAACAACAACAACATCAACAACAACAACAACAACAACAACAACAACAACAACAACAACAAGGAGGACAGTGCATCTGTTCTCACTTATACCAGGCAGAGGAGGAGAACAAGGACAAGTCGAGGTCGAAGGGACGCAGGCTTCTTCTTCCGTCCCGAAAAACATCCCCTAAGGCCGCCAGCAACACCAGCAGTAGAGCGAGCGGGGGGAACGGCAACGCGGCGCCTCCGAGCTCGCTCGTCGCCACACGTGCTGCTGCTGATGGTGATGCCGCGGGCAGCGTCAGTGGCGGTGGTGCACCAGTTCTGTTGGACCGGCAAGGGTCGGAAGAAAGCCACGCCCTTCTTCTGTTCGGGAGGCGAGGAGCTGGACCGACATCATTTTCGTGCCCCACCAACGCGGCGCCAACGGGGGCGGCACCAGCAGCGGGGGCGGAGCCTGGTGGACAGGTGAGATCATATGTTTCGGTAGGTTCACCCCGTTCGAAGAATCCTGGTAGTTATCCCGATTCGTTGATAACATGGAAGGTGCACTTGTCGCATTGCTGCCGCTGTTTGTTCGTAGCCTATGTTCCGCCAGTTCGCTGTGACAAAATACAGAATAGAAACGATTAACACCAGGCACTACTGCTGTAAGTACGGAAAGCATCATGTGGCTCAATCTCGAACAGCAGGAGAAAAATGGCGAAGAAGGTCAGGACCTTGAGGACAATGGCGTGTTTTTCAAGTACGTCCGGCTCGGGGCGGTTCGCCTCAACGTCAGCACCACCGGATACAAGCTCGTTCGCTTGAGCGAATTCCCGGTGGGTGTCGATGCACCAGATTTACACATTGAATGGAATCCTTAGTTGAAGATGGACTACAATAAATAGTCCTTTGGTCTACGCAACCAATATTGTGCGCGCAGCATCTGCACACTTTGAGGGACTGCTGCAATCTTCTCGCGTTCATAGTCACAGGCAAGCACCACAGCAATGATGCGTCAGGGGCCCCACGGGGAGGACCCCTTGATTGCGACCACAGATTGGAGATAGCTTTTGCCCTGCAGACAAGCTGCGGGCGGTGGCGTACAGCCAGGAACACCAGGAACGGAATCATATTATTCTGGACCTTTGCTTTGAGTAGCATCCTTTGTTCACCGCGTGCGCGGATGACGACCGCATGTTAACTACATTGTCTGGGAGTCTCCGGCATTAACTCTTCGCGTTGCCCGCGTTAGCAGGTGCTGGTGGCCCCGTATGCGAGGCGGGGAAAGATGACTAACTGGAAAAGGTTCATGCACAAGTGCATCTGGCGCATGGTTCGCCATACCACCAGGCAAGATGCTGCACGTATGTACCTAGTGGAAATCAAACCAACCGGCGGATGTCCCGGATGAGTGTAGAATATCCACAAGAGGCGCACATGCTGCAGACATGCGCGTGAGGGAGGGGGAGCGATCCTGAGGGGAGAAATACTCGAGCACACGGGTGCCTTGCTCACCGCCCCCCGTTACCATCGTTTCTTTCCCCGTACAAGGCTTTTCGCTCCCTTTGTACACGAAGTCAAAAGCTGTACAGCCCCTTTTCCCATCATGTCCCCAACACCGATGAAACCCTGTTTTTCTTTTAGACAGTAGTTCATTCTATTTGTTGATACTAGCGCGAACCATCAGCAATTTCAATCAGCTTTCACCCTGGGCCACTACCACGCCCTTACAGTATTCGACTTTCTCCGCCCTTGAGCCCGTGATGTTATCCGGAATGAGGCGCTACGGAAGGCACGAACAGCCCTCGACCTACAGAATATCTTCAACTCGAAGTACCGCCGAGAAAAAAGGCAAGATACCTCCTGTAGTAGCGAAGGTCGGAGTAGCCCCGTTCTTTCACCCCAAAAAGGCAAAGCTTGCGCGTAACATCGATCGGCAAGATCATAGTACCTCCCTTCTACAACCATTGCACGCGAAAAACATTCCAGGAGCGGGTTGTCACAGCTCAAGCCGGTAGGAGTCTTCGGGCGTATTCCCGGGGACGAAGAACGGTCCTCCCGCCAGCTGGTGCCGAGACCGGGGCAGTTACCGAAGAGTCTTCTACGGAGATCTCCCCGGGGCGGGGATGGGGAGGTGCGGGGGCGAGGGACAACGGAATGGCGGCAAGGCCACATCGCCCACGGCTCGGGCCGTTGTTCGACGCCGGGCGTCGATTCCGGAAGCTCATCGGAGGAGGGTGGGGGGGTGAAGGGGGAGGGGGAGGAGGACGAGGAGGAGGAGGACGACGAAGAGGGGGGTGGGGGACCTCAAGTGTCCAGAGCCGAAGAAGGCGTCTCCCGTTGTAGTAGCACGGCCGCCAGCGTTGGCGTCCGCGGCGGTGCTGGGAGTGATGGCGGGGGTGGTGGCGGCGTTGCAGCTCAGGCTACAGGTGGCCACGCGAAGGCCCCCTCCGTCGATAGCGGCTGGTGCAAGAGGGGAAGCCGCAGGGGCGTCGCTGGTAAGGGCGTGGCCAAAGAGAGCGCCGTTGGGGCGATGTTCCGACGCCGGTTGCGCTCCGTGAAGGGAAGCCACGCAGGTGTTGTGTTGGAGGAAGCGGTGGCGGCGGCGGCGGCGGCGGCGGGGGCGGTATCGGTAGAAGAGGGACGGACAGCGGCGTTGGGAATGACCCCGGAGGGGGAGGCTACAATCGCAGAAGAGGCCGGGAATGACGGCGCCGTTGGTGATCCCGTTCGCGCTGCTCTGCAAGGCAGCAGTCGCGTCGTTGGTCCCAAGGGCGTAGCGGAGGCGGGGGCTATCTTCCCGCGCGATCGCGACGACCGTGGCCACTCCTCGTCATCGTCGTCTTCTTCTTCCTCTCCCTCTCCCTCGTCGCGTTGTCTGCGACAACAACCACCGGAGGCGGCGATGCGAATTCCTGTGGGGATTCGTGTGGGGCGGCGGCGGCGCTCCCGGGAGGGGGATATCGAGGCCGGTGGGAGGGCCGATGGCGGGGCCGATGCCGGTGCTCTTGTTGCTGGCGGCATCGCTGACGTCCGTGTGGGTGTAGGTCGAGGCGACGGCCGTGGTGACGGTGGGCCTCCTCCTTGAGGGTGGCATTGTTCAAGAATGAGTGCATATCCCTTCCGGCTTCTCGCTCTTCGAAAGGTTATTGGTTTTCGTAAGCTATATGCAATGTATTTTATGGAAATGACGTGAGGATCTATTTTCGTTGGCGCATCACACTTAGACCCTCATTAGAGAGGATGAAGCATGCACCTTATTCTCATTGATGATGTGATGCCAACCTCCCGTGCTGCTTGTCATTGATAGCTAAGATAATAGACTAATGTTGGGAAGTTTGCGAAGGTTCGAGTACGGTAGATCACTTCAGTTGGCTTGATGTTTGTTTTGAACATTTGTATGCTTTTCATTGGTGTTGCGTGTATTTTTTCTCGGCCTTCAGTGTCCCATTCTTGTTAAAGTTTGTGCTGTTTGCCCAGTACGGCGTTCGGTGCTTGGAAAGCACAATAATATCCCATTGGATTGTATTTTACCCTGATCGTGTTTGACCAATTGATTGGGTGCTTCAATGCGCTTGTTGAAATCTTCTTCGAACCCCTTGGTTCCGAGGTATGTTTCGTTGGTGTCATGCGCACGCTTCATTCATGCCTATGTGTGGGTGCCACTGTTAGAGATATTATTGTGAACACCTTTTTCAAGTGTTTTGTACGGTGGATACACAAGAAGGGTTGGTTGCGGTTGAAGAAATAGTAGATGGTCGGATTCTTAGAAGGGGATAGAGTTCACGGGAACCAGCCGCACACGTACCACCCCCTCCGGTCGGCTCTGAGCTACGGTTGGTTGCATGTTCTCCTTGGTGTTAGAGATGGCCGAGTTCGGCGCGAGTCCTTCCAAAATCGTTCATCGTCCCTCGACGACCGACCGTGTTCGTTCTGTTTGCGGAACGAAAGTGGATGCAGCTTCATTCGGTAGAGTGCTGCAAGTAGATGCGTGCTCGCCGCTCGGTCAGCCCCCTCTCGCTAGCAGGTAGGAGGTGTGCTCGGTAGATGCTACAATCGTTTGTCCCTGCAGTCGCGGGAGTGGCCGAAGGTGTAAGCCTCCCTCCTCCTCCTTTATCACCCCCCGATGTTGCGAAAACTCCGTCCACACTGTGTAACCTAGCCATTCGATTTCTTGTCAGCGACTTTCAACAGTTTGTATCAGTAGTCTATGTGCGCAGATACAGATGAAGCAAAGGTGGGTTAGTCTGTTCACGAGCGTTGTTCGGGTGCGCGGGACTGGGGGTGGCGGGATATTAAGTGTCAGACTGTTGCACTTGTAACAGAAAAAGTATCAACATCTGAAAAACATGAAAAATTCACCTGAAACGGTCCAAAAGCGAAGCGTGTCCAAATGGACAGTCCGGAGCAGGGACGTTGGTTTGTAGGCTGGGCTTTGCATGGAAAGTACCTCTACCGGCAGTCTCGGGAGAGGGGAGGAGACGACGTGTGTGTGCGTTTCGATATTACAGTCGAATGTTGTTCGCGGTAATGCAAAGATGAGGGGGCGGGAGAAAGGGGGTGGGTGGGGAGGGGCGGAAGTGTCGTGATGAGTTGTCGCGGCAGGAAACACTGCCCGAAAGTCCCCAGTGGGGTATGGGGTATGGGATTTGAATATGGTCATTGAATATTACTACACAGCAGTACGCACATTCTTTTGGGGTATTGTAGCATGCTTGCGAGTCAGACATGTGTATCCTGGTACATTGAAGGCAGAAGCGTCTGGATCAACTGAACCAGACTGCGTTAATCGCACATGGCAGTGCAGCTCCGAGCGAAATTTCGAAAATATCTGGACGAACGGAAATCCAAATCACGGTGTGGTTTGCGAAGGGTTAAGCCGTCGACAGTTCACGTGGGCCTCCTGCAGCTTCTCTGGCCCGAAAGTTCAATCAGAAAACTGCGGGCACCTATTGTCTCTCTCTTTGTTACAAGTTCAAGAGTAATAATCCCTTACCCCACTGGGGACTTTCGAGCAGCGTTTCTCTCTCTCTTTTTGTGTACTCGAAGACCTCTGCTTGCTGTCCCGTTGGATCGATATCGCTCGTTCTCATTCTGTTAGCACGCTTTCCATTAGCATTGGGGCGTCTTCTATCGTGAGCCTTGAATCGTGGGCAACATATGTCACACACAATATAAAAGTACTATGGTGCTTCTCTTTGTCGTATGAACGCCAGCTTTAATCAGCAAACATAATCTCCATTGATAGTAAGCGCTTGTATCCTGGAGCTTCGATATCTGCACGGAACAAGTCGCACTCATTCAAAGCCCACGTTGACGGAGCTCGTCATGGTAGCAGCTACCACAACCGCACCTCCGCCATAGCTATCGACAACGGGGTACCCTCTACGATAGGAGACACGCAAATTCGCCCCCCACCAAGGTGTAGTCGCTGGTTTGAAAACGTGAGTTCGTCGATCGCGACTCCACAGGCTTGCGCGGAATCAAACTAAGCAACACATCTTGTGTGTGTACGTCCAATCGCGTCCATTGCCCTACTCACCCGGCTGCCTGGTCCCCCCCTCCTATGCAGAACACCACGGCGTCGACTATCAGGCACCGCTGTGTGCAGCAACATTCTTCGAAGCATCACACGCAAGTTTCCAAGGTACCAACACAAACAACAAATCACCACAGCAATACTGCACATCAGACGCTTGTTGCCTGCCCACCAGGTTGCCGTCATGCTCCCGGACGTCGCCGTCATGAAATACTTTCCATACAACTCAAACGCTGAGTAGCAACTATCGCCATCAGCGCCAGGCTTTCACCACATTCGGTGCTACGCACGCTGCACAACGTAATTTTTCGGAGCACGGTGATATTTTGTGCACAAACGCACGATACCGGAACTTGCCGACCTATACACGCGCATGATTCCTTAGACCATTGCTCCGAACAGAGCGTGCGCTTGGCTTGCGAACCACCCCCCGCTCGAACGATCCTCGCAATGACTTCACCACCTCTAGGCCTTGTCCTACATTTACTCGCCGAACCATCTCCAACGCGATAGGACGGGCCCCCTCAATGACTTCCCGGGGGATGCAAGAAACTAACGGCAACAGCGAAGAAACAACCATAAACGTACAGAGGCAGCAGGAAAAGCTGCCCATAATGGTGCGCGTTGGACACGGCGCCACCACACCGCCATCATCGGCTGGCCCGCCTCCTCATGAGCGCCAGGTACCGAGCGTGCAGCATGTCCACGAAGCGGTCGTCTTCCATGAGCGACATGAGGGTTACCTGGAGCGCTCGTTTGTCCAACAGGCCGGCGGGTTGCACATCGCCACCGCGGCTGGCCCCGCCGTCGCCGCTTCGAGCCACCGCTGTTTCCTGGCTTGCCTGGTTTCCGCCGCCGCCGCCGCCACCTCCGCCTCCGCCTCCGTGGCTTCTCTCGGTGACAGGAGGCCCGGTCGCCTTCGCGCCAGCACCCGCAGGCGCGTCGCTTGCTCGCCGCCTTCCGGCGCCAGCAGCAGGAGCAGCAGGAGCAGCAGCGGCCAAGTTGCCGCTGTTCTGGCCTTGCACTTGACGGTCACCGGTACCACCATGCGGCTTGCTGCTCCGTTCGGCGCCTCTCGCCTCCGAGTTCTCGGCCGCTACCCCTGGCGCTGCGGACGCGGAATCTCCATTTTTTCTGGGTTTCACCGCCGCCGCCGCCGCTGCCCTTGCACCGCCCGCAGCAGCAGCCACGGCAGTACCGCTGTTGCTGATGCCATCACCTCCCCGCTGGCTTGCAGCCGACGAAGTACGGCTGCCGCTGCTGGTGGTTGTGGTCCTGTTCTCCGCCGAGAGCAGCAGCTGCGACGGCGTGAGGAGCATGCTCGCCTCCCGCGCGGCGGCGGTAGCGGCGGCGGATAGAGGCGGGGCGCGCAAGCGCGAGCCTGTGGCGGCGGCGGTGGCGGCGGTAACGGTCGTGGTGGATCTGCCTGCCGCGGGATTGGTGTTNCGGGGCGCGCAAGCGGGAGCCTGTGGCGGCGGCGGTGGCGGCGGTAACGGTCGTGGTGGATCTGCCTGCCGCGGGATTGGTGTTGGCGGTGCTGTCTCTCGTGGGACGGACGCCGGCGGCGTGGACCGGTCGGGGGAGACCGGCGTTTTCGGGGGGGGTGTCGCCGTTTTCGCCGGTAGCTTGTTGTAGCTGTTGCTGTAGCTGCTGCCGTCGCTGCTGCTGTTGCTGTTGCTGCTGTTGCCGTAGCGCTGCTGTCGATGACATTGTCGACGGGGTCACACCCAGTGCCGCAACCAGAATTTCTGTTGCGGCCGAAGTCTGACGTGGTAAGAAAGAGGGGAAAAGGACACCGGGCGTAGACAGTCAGCTCCGCTCGGCGCAAAGGCCTTGGTGACACTATCATAGAACAAGAGAAAGGACGATGTGACATATTGACCCATTTTTGCTTCCTTACAAAAAAAAATGACTCAAAAAAGGTGGCCCCTACTTCTTGTACCGGCATCCCACCAAGGTCGCTCAATAACGGCATTTTTCCTTGTGGGTCGCCAGTCCTCGCCAGCACCGACATCGACGTGAACGAAACAACAGGGGTCGAGGAGCAACGACCCAACACATCCAGTCTACTGCCAGTAAAAAAAACTCAAGCATATTTGTGAGCGTATCACCTTCGCCTGTCGGCATCAAAAGACGCGGCAAAAAGGGTCCAAGAACTCACCGCATCTGCGCTTGTTCGGATCAAGGGGTTCGGCGCGATCGCCACCGACGCGGCCGATGTTGACACCGACGCTGCCGCCGAAGAACCGGACATCCTGTCCACAATGACGCCTGCCCGGGAACTCCCTGCCTGCTGCGGGTGCGACAGCCCAGGCGGGGGCGACACCGCCGCTGCCGCTGCTGACGCAGGGGTCTGCGCAGCGTTATGCCTGCGAACCTGTGGTTGTTGTTGAGGCTGGTGTTGTTCTTGTGGCGGTGCTGGTGGTGGTGCTGCCTGCGGCTGTTGTGATTCATGTCTGCTGCCGCCGTTGCCGTTGGTGTGCGTCCGCTGCTGCTGCTGCTGCTGCTGCTGCTGCCGCTGCTGCTGTTGCGCTTGCTGCTGCTGCTGCTGTGACCCTCGCTGCTGATCGGGGGCTTCGGACGCCGACTGCGACGAGGAAGAGGACGAGGACGTCGGCGCCGGACCGTTGCCGCTGCTCCTGGCACCGTCGGCGTTTTGGACCTGCATGATGCTGAGCACGAGGCCAGGCGGGAAGGGCGAGGGACGGGAGGGGGGCAAGGGAACCGTCAGCCTTTGCCGCAATCGGAAAGAGACGAAGAGAGACATGCACGAGAATACCGCCAACCATACCCAGCAGCGGGATGGGGCCGGAGCACAGCCGAGTTTTACCCGGACAACGAGGGAGGCACGCGCGCTGGTTTCAGCTCGCGTGAGTATACACAATCCCACACGTCCACTTCCGAATTATGAATACCACGATCTTTCCACGATTTCATGACTGTCCCCCATCCCCTCCCCAATCCACCGCCTTCCCACACGAGCTCGCACCGCTCGGCGGCCCAGCCGTGAAGACGGGTCATGCTTCGCGTGGTGAAATCACACGCAATTTTGGACTTCAAAAAAGGCAAAAGACAACATGCGCCGAAGCGATTGAGAGCGAAAACAAAACACATGCTCAAGTTTCCCCGCGAACAGAACTACACTAACAAAACCTATGCCAAAAGTTTTACCCTCTAGGGAAACGATTGCGTAATAGGGAGCACGCTGTGAACTGATTTGGTATTGTAGGTTTTGGTGGGAAACGTCAAAAATAGCAATCCTGTCGAAAGCACGGATTCATTGAACGTGTNCTTGGCAACGACGTTGTAAAACAAGCCCCCCCATCGGTGTGTGCCATCGGGATTGGGTTTTCGTCGCTTGGCAACGACGTTGTAAAACAAGCCCCCCCCTCGGTGTTTGCCATCGGGATTGGGTATTCATCGCTTGGCAACGACGTTGTCAAGCAAGCCAATTCACTTTGTGAACTCGGCAACCAGGTTACCGTTTGGTTTTTTTTACCTCTTTTTTTTGGCGGCAACCATAATGGTGGTCGAGTCGAACATGTTGTGCGAGGTCGAGAACCCTCACTCCGCGCAAGGGGGATGATCGCACCACGTTGTGTTAAAATGGCCAAGCACCCTCTAGGCAGTTACACAGGGCTTACAACTGTCTCAGGAAGTGAAAGGACCAGAAAATAAATTAAGTCATACGCACCTGCCATCCGTATGCAAGGAAGTAAGCACAAGATGCCGAACACCCTTAGCAGGATGCAGGGCATCCTTCATGCGACTCGCCGAATATCTGACGGCGCTTCGCGCTTGGTGATGTGAGAGCCTGGTCCGGTGAGAACCCGGCGTGCTCCNCCCCCCCCCCCCCCCCCGCCCATGCCCCGTCCTCTCGAGGACGCGTGGTCAATGGTCTTAACCGCTAAGGGATGCACAACATGAGAGTGAAACCCCCGAGGCGCACTCTCTCTCTCTCTCTCTCTCTCTCTCTCTCTCTCACCGCTCGAGCAGAGCTTGCATCTGGTCGCGCTCGTCGGGGCTGTGGAACCAGACCCCGTGGAGGTGACCATTGGGAGACGGCTTGTCTCCGAAGTAGCACGGCGTCTTGCACGAGAACATGAGGTAGTCCTCCAGCCTGTGCACCTTGAAGGACTGCGTGATGCCCTGGGACATGTGGTCGAAGCCCAGCCGGTTCAAGACCATCATCTGGTGGGTGTCGCAGGGTGGTGCGGAAATCGCGAGGGGGGGATGGAGGGAGGGAGGGAAGAAGGGAGAGAGAGAGAGAGAGCGAGAAAGAGGCGGGGGGTGGGGGGGGGGTCAGGTTTGCTCTGTATATACCCTAATCTGGGAACAACACAACTTTCCGACCGTCGTGTGTGGACGAAATATTGGTCACGGGATGAAAAAACTACGAATGGAACATGTATTGGGCCTTACAGAGGAGTGTGGGGGCAATAACGCCACCGGGAGTCAGGCCGATGTTCCCTTTGTGGTCCGAGAACCAATCGACGTGCCTCCTGCAAAAGCGAAAGTTGAACATGAGAAGATCGAAAGCCTCACGGCTTAACGCGAAACAATATCCCACACACCTAGGTAAGCGCAGAGGGCCTATGGTGATCCAAGGCAATCGCGCGTGGAATCACGATACTGTGCCGCAAGAGGCTAACATACTGGAATTAGAGTACATCTCAACTGAAATCCCACATAGCATAGTTGTTGTGACTGACCATAGGGATTAAATTGTTTATTGGTTGGATGAGCAGCACTAAACACGAGCTGGCCTATAGGCGCCAAGCTCTTCAGAGTAAAAACAACAACATAAAAACAGAAGCCCTTTCTGCAAGACAAAAAAACTGCTGAGGTTAAGAATAAACGTGGCGCACGACGAGAGAGATGGCGACAACACGACCGACGAACCACCCTAGCACACACCACTCGGCATGACGCCTCCTTCATAAACCTCACCATGAAGTGCGGATGACTTTTTCTCCGGACGACGAAAAGGCTCCCCTCCATCCCCTTCCGCTCCTGGCAAAAACGCATGGTATACAAGAATACAAGCGCAACAAAAAGATAAAACGTTACTGTTGTGCGGCGTGATAGCGCCCAGCATGCCAAGTGGAGGACACAAGAGAGGTTGGAAGACAATCGGGGGGAGCGGGGCCGGCGTTCGTGCTCTAGCACGGCATTGGTCCCACACAAGAAAAAGCGGCATGGGTGACGAAGGCTTCGGACAGGGCTATTAGCGTACCAAGACACGGCTCAAACTCTCGCAACCGGGAAGAGCCTTGATGTGCGTCCGGCAACGGCGGGGACGGCAGAGGATGGGTTAGGGAGGCCGACGCCCGACGAAACAGGTCCCCATTCCCCCCCGCCCCACCAAGAACTCCGACTGGGGACTATGCCGGGCTAGCTAAAGGCGCGCAAGGACACAAACACGGCCGAAGAAAACACTGTTTAACCGCACAACATCCGGTTCGCTTCGTGGTGTATGCGAACCCCCGCCCCGTCTACGCACGCGCGGTCGCTTCCGGAAAACCATCGCTCCTGAAGTGGTAACGACGTGAGAAAAAACCCCGCCCTCGCCCCCGTAAACAACTTGCCATCGACGCACACCGGCGACCAGTTTTACCGCGGGAACACAGAATAAAGCACCACAAAAAGAAGAAGAAACAGAAGACACCTGGCCCACAAGGCAAAAAAACAGCGACCCCCCCCCCGGCCTCTCACCCAAGCCTTGGTGCTGACGTCCAAGGCGTACACCGTGACGTGACTGCTGTGTCCGATCACCTCAGTCACATGTTCGTCCTTTCTCTGGATTGGGAGCGCCGTGGCGTCGCGTCAATGGGTGGGGGTTAATGGCGTAGGTATGGGTTTCGAGGAGACGATGGCGGTTCGTAGGCATGGTGTGCGGAAAGCCGACGAAAAAGTGGTTGGACTTCCCTCACGTCAAGACGTCGACCAAAACACACGGTCATGTATGCATAGCCTACACGACGAAGGAAAAACTCGCCGCCGGAGAGAGAGTGGGCGTATGTTTGTTTGGGGCAAAGAACTCCAAAGGCCAAAGGGGAGGATAGCAAGCAGACGTGCGAGCGGCCGCAAAGCGCGTGCCCAACTTCCAGATAAAACATGCGTGAATGGAAACTTCTTCACGAGGAAAAAAACGTGGTACCGCTTGCCAAGCTTCGCGCGAGCGCCTCGCGCTTCTGACAACCGCGAGAAACGCTGAGGCCGAAACAAAGAATAACGGCTGCCGGGAGAGAGCCCCGAACCCAGATTTGGAGGAAAATGCATCTTTCACGAACGTGGCGAAAGTGCGGGTGCGTCCAAAAGCACAATCCGCGGGCCCCCCGACAACTTCGCGCAAACCAGACACACGAGTGTGGGACTAAGCTTGCAAATCTAACGTCGCAGAACGACAAGCCTGGACACGTTCATGCCCCCCGCACAACAACACACTCCTGAACCTGCTCGAAATCGCAGCCCCTCGCTCGCGCATCCATCACACTGCTTCCATTCGTGTCCATTCTTCGAAGCCACAAACGGCCGGCACGGCGAGCACACCAACGATCACCGACCTCAACCTCTTGAACAATACTAACCTGCCATTTTCACCTACTCCTCTCCTCGTTCTGCGGCCCTCAAGAAGAGCGAGGGTCACGCGGGAGTACCCCCCCCCCCCCCCCCCCCCCCCCCC
>CACKRE030005089.1:70992-83939 GCA_902602495.3 Ectocarpus sp. CCAP 1310/34 | reverse complement strand
GGACAAGACAGAGACCAAGACAGCAGTTGAGAAGGGAATCATGGCGTGGAAGAGAGCAAGAGCTTCGAGCCAGAGGACCTCCCGCACAACAATAGACGGAGAGACAGACGAGAAGAAGAGCTGCCAAAAAGTTGCTGCCAAAATGACGATGAGAATAGTGATGGTAGTAGTGGTGAAAGCAAGAAGAATGATAGAGAGAGCACTCCTAAACGAAGTCGAGTGCAGGGTGACAGTCTTAGTAGACACGTGCAGTTTTCTTCTTTTATTACTACGGTATCTGTCTTTAATCAAATTCGCTACTATTGCGAGTTCCCAAATTCCGAATTTGGGAACTCGCGGTAGTAGGCGGGTACGAAATTTCGGAATTTGGGAACTCGCGGGATATCTTTTGCTACGCACCAAACGACTCTTGCCATTCCCCAAATACCAAATACCATGCAGGCGAAATCCCGGCGTCGCTAGGACAGCTGGTCAAGCTGGAATCGCTCGACCTCTACCAAAACAAACTCAGCGGTAAGTGTCTTCCATATGTTCGGCGTGCACACGTCACAACGGATTGCTTGAATCCCGCCTTGTAGGCGGGTACGAAATTTCGCAATTTGGGAACTCGCGGGATATCTTTTGCTACGCGTGTGTTCTCGAAAGCCGGGGCATTTAAGTTTGTTTTCTCCCGCTACTCTCTCTTCCGATTGCAGGTTCCATCCCGCCGGAGCTTGGAGAGCTCGCCGCACTGGTTGAAGTCGACCTCTCGAAGAACGAGCTAACCGGTGAGTTTGTTCAGCAGTTCATGTTTGAAGCATGACTCCCGCGCA
Organism: Ectocarpus sp. CCAP 1310/34; assembly: GCA_902602495.3. Taxonomy (NCBI): domain Eukaryota; class Phaeophyceae; order Ectocarpales; family Ectocarpaceae; genus Ectocarpus; species Ectocarpus sp. CCAP 1310/34. Next base: position 83,127 of record CACKRE030005089.1, on the reverse strand, counting down.
CGCGTTGGCGTCCATCTGCGCATCTATAGAAGTCGAAAGGGATTCATGACAAAGCTTGAGATGGGGAGTATCAGATATTCCTTTGCCCAAATAGGGACTTACCACTGAGCTGATTTTTCCAAAGGTAGAGCCGCTGCAGTGCCGCAAGGTTCCCCAGCTCCGGTGGAATGGGGCCTGCAAGCATAAGAGCACATGAGAACTTTGCGGGGGATTTAAAGTTAAGTACCCGCTTCTAGAAACACCTACCCACTAACGCGCACACGGACGCCAACGTAGTAGGCGGGTACGAAGTTTCAGGACTCGCGGGATATCTTTTGCTCTACTTCATTTTCCCTGCAATGTCTCTTGTACAGGACTCATTCCCAAGGAGCTGGGGGCGCTGAGTAAGCTGTACACGTTTTCGCTCGGAGGAAACCGGCTCACAGGTGAGGAACCAACAAAGAGTCGATCTGGATTCAAGGTGAGTCCCGCGTATGCATCGGCGAGATTCATCCTGAAAGTCGAACTTAATGCCTCACCAGTTAGATGGTTACTCCGCAGTGAGAGCCATGTCAGCGCTGCGAGCTTTCCCAACTCCGGCGGGATGGGCCCTGCAGAGACATTTCAAGCATGGAGTCAGCCGGGAGTAAGCGGGGGAATAGCAATGAATGGCCCGCTGGATTTTGTCGATCTCCGTGGATCTTGTCCTACCTACAGGGTTGGCAGGACACATCGTCAAATACGGCGACTTTGCAAAGAAAAATGTAATTGTGCGATACGGGCGCTAGTGACTCACCGTTCAGCTGATTCTCGTGAAGGTACAGCCTTCGCAGTGCCGTGAGCTGTTTCAGCTCCGGCGGGATAGTGCCTGCCAGACGAAGAAATAATGAGAATGTCACGTGTTTCGGATTCCAGACATACGGTCCTGCCAACGCATCGACGAGATTCATGCATGGACTCACGCAAAATCGATCGGGAAAGAGCTACGAATGACCGTGTTGACTCACCGCTCAGCTGGTTGCCGGAAAGCACTAGCCTCTGCAGTGCTGAAAGGTGCCCCAGCTCGGATGGGATGGGGCCTATCACACTCTCCATCCGAGCTGGGGCACCTTTCAGCACTGCAGAGGCTTGTGCATTCCGGCAACCAGCTGAGCGGTGAGTCAACACGGTATAGCTCTTCCCGATCGATTTTGCGTGAGTCCGTGCATGAATCTCGTCGATACATACGCGGGATTCATGCATGTTCAGAACTCGAAGGAAAATAAAATGCATTTCGAATTGTTCAAAGTCACCATGTTGTTGTTGCCGAGGTAGAGGTGCGTGAGGGCGCCAAGATTTGCTACCTGCGGCGGGATATGGCCTGTAGACAAGGGAGTCAACGCAGGGCAGTTGGGCACGGTACAGAAAAGTTATCCCGCGAGTTCTGAAATTTCGTACCCGCCTACTCATCGGCGACGTTCATCAACATCAACGCTAAAAACAAAATTGGAAACACCTTCACAACAAAAAGTTGCCTGTAAGTTGGTTTCCGTTGAGCCGCAGCGTCTGCAGCTCTCGGAGATCTCCCAGTTCCGGCGGGATCGCGCCTGGAGCGAAAGTGCAAACAAGAATTTAGCGGAAAGTTCAACGAGAACAAAGAAAAATTCCCCCCTTCGAGGAGGATGTGTCCTGCCAACGCATCGGCGAGATTCATCCATGGATCAATGCTAGAAAAAATTTTAACCGACCATCAAAATAGAATTGGTACCTGGAGGTGGTTGTCGCTGAGCCACAGCAACTGCAGCTGTCGGAGATATCCTTGCTCGGGCGGGATGTTGCCTGCGAGACGAAGGGAAAATAAGAAGTTGGCGGGAGAAAAATAAAATTAATCCCCGGCGTCTAGAAAAACGGTCCTGCGAACGCCGCGGGTGGGATTCAACATTTCCGTGTGGAAACCAAAGATCACAGATCTACACACATACCTTCCAGGTTGTTGCTGCTGAGCAGCATGGTCGTCAGAGCTGTGAGGTGCTCGAAGTCTTCCGGAATCGGACCTGCTGCAGTAACGCGAGAGTAACAAGGAGTGATGAACAGTAAGAAATGCGAATCGCTTACGCGTCGCGTTACTGGAACAATGTGTGCGTGCACATGTAGCAGAAATTAAAGCTATGGAGTATTACAAGTTCAACATCATCGTCGTTCACCGCTGAGCTGGTTGTCGGACAGGTCGAGATTCGTTAGCTTGTTGAGAGCGCCGAGCTGCGCGGGGATCGCACCTGCGTAGTATCAATGTAGTGAGTTACGGTGCGGTGTTTTCGATTCTAGAACATTCGTGCGGCCTACGCAGTGGGTGCGTGGGTACAGTGATGAGTAGGTGTTTTCAAACATACGATCATGCGTAGGCCATCACGTGCGCTCGATCTCTCTGCCGTTCGCCCAGGGCTTGGGAATGCGTGCGCAAGCAGCACAGCAGCTCAGCTTTTTTTTTAAGCGTTATGTTTTCGCGTAGCAGGGATCGCACATTTGTTTCTGGCTCATGTGTAGCGGGGCACTCTCTGAAGCAAGGGCAAGGGGTTCGTTAGGAAAGGTCAACACAAAAGATCTGATCACCCGCTCCATTTCGCTCGGTGACATAAACGAAAAGCCGCACCATACCGTGAAACCCCATGAAATATTCGAAGATTGTACCCCGCACCCCTCCACTGATAAGTGTGGGCGAAACATGGGGGGGGAGGGATTGGTGGAAACGAAATAACACAATCCACAGGCATTCTGTGGTTGGTTAGGCCCAGTCAGCTTGCTGGCACCGTTGTGATAGGGGCACCATGTGGTTTGGCGAACAACCGAAAATGTCTCGGCTGAGAACGAGCGTTGAGGGGGGTTCAAGGTATTCAATTTATTCTGGAGAGCGTGAGTCTCGTTGCCTTCTGTCGCAATCTCTATCTCGCGACCTACCTATTCGCCAAACTCGCTCTCGCGGCGTGGGGAATAAAGAACGGGAGCGGGCTCCAGTGAAGGGCGGAGCCACCCCAGGCCATTAGTTTAACCATTTTTACACCAACTCACAAACACGCACACCACATCCTGCTCGGACAAGAGACTCATACGCCATGAATCTACACCCGAAGTACCTAGACTATATTGCGAAAGGACGAAGTGCCACTGTGCAGCACTACCCACAGCAAGGGCGTCTGGTCTTCTAGTACGGCGATCCAACGTGGTAGTTGTTTGAATGTTGCCCATCTTCGAAGTATCGTGAACGCTAGTGGGATGTAGAATATGTATGATATTCCTTTTCGGTCACTAAGAGGTTGCACGAGTCGTGATAGGTAGTGTCCCCTCATGGTGGTGTGATGATAGAAAAGTTGGCAATCGGTGCTCGCACACAGCTTTTACGATCCTGACAAGTTGGCATATTCACATATTGTCGTGTTGTGAGGAAGGGTATTGTCACGCTGATCACGTTTCATTTTGGTGTGGTGATGCTCTCAGCACAGTTCTTGCATGGTGCTGGTTGGAAGAGGCGCCGAACACATCTACATCGCTCCGATGACTGGTCACAAGCTGTTTTCCAAGAAGGCTGCACATGGGCTGTTTCAAGACTTACTTTCACCACAAACCCCCTGGGTCCAACAACCGCAGACCTGACAGAGTTCAGCATGCACAAAGGCGCACCTGTACCACAGCTTCCTTCAGCTCCCGGCAGAGTTGATTTCTCTATGTTTCAAAAACACTATTCACGTTCTCAATTCACCTTTTCGCCCGTTGTATTCGTCAGTGTTTTCTAGATTGGTGGCGGAAGGGTTTGCGGCTAGAAACGTGACCGTCAGGACCGGAGAAAACCCTTGGAAGGAGCCACCAGCGAAGGTGATGGAGAAGGGCATGGCCCACACGGCTGTTTTCCTCAAGGACTTGGATGACTACGGCAGGGCATGGTACAACCGCCTCAAGGTTGTTTTGGTTGGATTGGGCGAGGCAGGGAAGACCAGTATTGCTACCCGACTCGAAGGCCGACTCGGCTCTAGCTGTCCGAAACCCGAGGAGCGCACCGTAGGCGTGGAGATACGGGACATAAAGCTAGGGCCTGGCCCAACCAACGAAGGAATCGGGCCGAATGACGAGCTAGACGTCAGCCTCTGGGACTTTGCTGGGCAGAGAGCATACTACGACACGCACCAGGTGGGAGGAATGATGCATCCTACGTAAAATCCAGCAGTGATCCTATCATCGGTAGGAAAACACGTGAACGAGTGTATGGAGGAAAGCCTTTGTTTGGTAACATGTTTGGCTGTCGCTGTCGCGGCCTCTCTTTCCTTTGAGGCACGCGCCATGACATGCGCTACTTACGGACAACTAACCACGACCGTTCTCCCCGATGTCCTGCCTCCCCGATGTCCCGCGGCCCAGATGTTCCTCACACCAGGCGCTCTCTTCGTTCTGGTTGTGGATATGTTCACATATGAGGTGGGGCAGTCAAAGGAGGATGCGCTCGAGCAGTGGCTTGAGATTCTGCAGGCCAGAGTCCCGGGTTCCATTATGCTGCTCGTGGGAACGCACACCGACTTGTTTAAAGCGAATGCGGCCGAGTGCACCAGGCGAACGGATAGCTTCAAGGAAGGTCGGTCGTGAGGGCGAACTGTTGCGATGTAGGTCATGTGATGGCAAGCGTCTAAATCGTATCTCGTAACTGTACCTCAACAACAACGTGTCGGGTGCGATCGCCGATGGTGCCGCTCATATGGGGTCGGCTGGGTCTAGAATCGCCGTAAGCGGCAACCTTGTCCAATACATGATTGCGTCGCGTAGCGAGCGTAGCGAAGGAAGTGGTACGGAGTGATGGGGACTACCACGCGCCGTGCGCAAGGCACCTGCAGGGCACTTTGAGCAGAAAAATATAGTTGAAAGTTCAATTTTTCGGGTGTTGAGAGTTGATGTCCGCGGCTAGGTCGAGCATATGGCACCCTAGTGTTTTTCGCTTTTCCAACGGCTAGTGGCCCAGCCGTTTTCGTTGGCCGATTCCGTTGCACATGTGCGAGCCCCACCGCACACTAATCTTGCCTCTGAACTCTGTCCGAGCTCTCGGTGTCCATGCGCAATGCAGATATTGTTCTACGTCGTCCAACAACTCCTATCTTTCTCCGTGGCCAACAGATGTGGACGACATCATGACGCGAATGCGCTACGAATGTGACTCAGCCAAGGACCGTGCGGAAGCAGAACTGGGAGAGGGACACACCACGGACTTGAAGGGGAACCCCCGCTACCAACCCCTCCGCGTTGTGCTGGAAGAAGACTTGCTTGCCCTGAACCTTGCTTCCTCGGACTGGCAAGATATTGATCTGCTTCAGCACCGTTTAGAGTACCTTGCCTACAACGGGTACGACGGCTACTCATTCCCATCCGTGAGAAGCGTCGTACCGAAACCTTATATGCCAGCCTTGCAACGCTCGAAGCAGTTCGTAGGGGTGCCGATTTGCGTGGTTCCGGCAGTACACGAGAAGCGGTGGCGCAAAGGCTTCGGGAGGGGAACCCCAAGAAACGTCGAAGCTTCGTCAGATTCTCGGAGGCCGTATCGCTTTTTGCCGCGCAGCAAGAGGGATCCATGTTGTCTTGGTTGTCGAACTCATTTCTCCGGGATAATGAACCACGGCGCATATTTCTCGCCGCTGTCAAGTCACACGAAGCTCACGGCGCGATTCATCTGACTGGGGTTGACGGGGGTGGAGGTTCTCAAGAGCAACATAACACGGGCATTGGTGCTGCGGCTTCAGCAGCGGACCTCATCATCCACGTGAACCCGTCCCGGTTTGCTGATCTGGTCCGCCGCGTGGTCGACGTTCGGTTGGTAGCCCCGCGGCAGCAGGCTAAGGTGGAAGAAGCGATGGAGGCATGCCCGTTAGTACGGTCATCGCTATTGACACTGACAGATCAGCACAAGAGGTTTATCAAGACGGGAGAGGTGAGCAAAGACTACCTCAAGTTTCTGTGGCTTCGAGACATGGACTTGCGCGAGGCAAGCCAAGAGGCACCGCCTCTGGAGATGAGCGAAGCAGACGTCGAGGTGATGGTGAGTAGCTTGCTTGACGTCCGATTCATGTATCGAGTACGTGATGGTCAGCACGCGTTCGTGCCGGATCGTTACGTTGTCGCAAGCTGTCTGCCGAACAAAGCTGGTCCGGATGTGGATCCAGGAAAGATTTTAGAACTGAAGACGGGAAATGCGATATATTCGCAGAAGCTGAAGCTTGTTAGGGTACATGCTGTGCCCCCGGGGCTGGTGCCTCGGTTGCTGTCGTGGTGTGGGCGCGGGGAGGGGCGTATCAAGGCGTGCTGGAAATGAGGCGTGTGTTTTTTGTTCAAGAGCCACTTGGTGTTGCTGTACGAGGTTCGGGCTACTGATGGAACATCGTGGATTGAATGCCACGCAAGGGGAAACGTGTTCGACGAGAGTGCGAGGACGGCTCTGAAAGACATCGGCGACCAGGTTGACGAGCTGATCAGCGATCACAAGAACAGGTTCCCCGGCCTTGGCCTTGTCCGTAGTGGAGAGTCCGAGGAGACAGTTGTCTATTCGGACAGTGACCACAAGGCTTTGTTGGAGCGTATCGTGGACGTACAGAGGGACCAGATGAACGTCAAGCTCATGATGGATAGAAGCATGAGGCAGGATGTGGCCTTCCTGCGGTGAGCTCTCATGTGGTGTGTATGGTCCAAATGCATATTGTTCGTACAATCAGTCAATGCATAACGGACGGTGCCACGTACTCCAACACGCGTGGTCAATTGTTGCCCGCACACACCCCGCGTACTCTCCAGCTACTTGTACATCGTCCCGTGGTACCCTACCCTCAGAGGTTGGGGGCAGGAGTTCAAGTGGGTGGATTGAATCCTTGATGTAACGCCAGGGCCCGTCTGTTTCGTTGGAACGCTCAGGTGGCCGATCCCCCGCCTGGTGTGCGTGCTCCCCGCCCCCGAGAGCGGGGCGAAGCCCCTTGAGGAGGGAGATAGGTCATTCGAGCAGTGGTCCGCCACCCTGCGGAACTGGTGCCTCGGAGGGAAGAGGACGGGCAAGGGGTTTGCCACGCGAAAGCTGCGGATGTTCTTCCTCTGCCCGTACGACAGGAGCATCGCCGAGTGCGGCCCCGGAGGGCAAGGCTACGAGGTGCGTAGGCCAGATGCAGTTCACGGCACCTTAGGAGCACGCTCGCCTGTTGGAATATATCTATTGGTTCATCCGTGTTCCCTTCTTGCCGTCGTATCAGAAACTAATCGGTGTCACACGGTTGGTGTCTCATCATCGGTGACCTGCAGGCCAGATGTCAGGTCGAGCGCGCGCGTCGTTTCCATTGCCACACCTGCCCCTGCCGGGAAACAGTCATATCACTTTGAATATCGCAGCTGGTGCTCACACCCTCGTGATCGCTGCCCAGGTGACAGAATTGGTGGAATGGGCAAAGAAAGCGATGCCGTCTGCGAAGGTAGGTCTGGCTCTCGCCTCAATCGCGCTCAGGGTGTGCATTGGCCTTGCAATTCCTGAGGTGGACTTCAAGGCAACCCTTGGGACAAAAGCCGGCGGTGCCTTGTCCACGTTCGCCGAGGAATCACTGCACTCGGGCGTCGAGTCTGTGGCGAGCATCGCCGGGGATAGACTGGACGGCGGCAGGGCCGAGGGGCTGCCCCATGGGGCCGGAGGGCATGGGGCACAACAGGTGAAGCAACTGTAGGCGCTGCCGATTTGTTGCTTCGGAGACTGTTGGGAGTGGAAAATGGTCTCATAAACGAAGCAGAATAGTGAAGGACTACAATTTCTGGCTGAACTTGCTCCTGTGTGATGTCTGCTGGTCTTGTGCGTGCGTACATCCCAAAAGGTGAAATGTAACGCCCAGAGTACGTGACACAACGTCGCACACCAAACCGTTGGTTTTTGTTGGTGAACGTGGTGGTATCCTGCAAGCACGTGAATCTCCATATGCTTGCTTTTCGTGCCATGCATGACCCTGTTGAGCCTAAGAGCTCGTAGGCACGCTATGTCACGCCGGGGTTCGATTCCAAACCCCTTGGACGTTGGTTGCACAGACGACCACGGTCTATTCTCTTCGTTCGCCCTCTCAACCCACGTCTTCGGTACCCTCCTATCTAGGAATGGCCTTCCCCTATGCAAGGGATCACCTACGAAACACTCAAGGAGGTTATCAAGAGTTTCGAGGTGGATGGAATGCGGCACAGGTCTCCCTTCCCGAGCTTCGACGTCAAGATGCGTCTCGTGGACAGGGGTGGGCGAGGAGCAGAGTGGGCGTGGGTAAGGACCAAGAACATTGACCAGTTCGTGGGTGCGTGAGCCAAAAGCTTGAGGCCGAGGTGCCGTCGTGTCCTTTTCCTTCTTCATTTGGGAGGACGCGAAATCGAGATCAATGGTGGTTCTCCGACCTCGTGAATTCGGGCGGGCGTTCGTTTGGTGGCGTTCTCGATTGGTGGTGATGCATGATTTTGTGGCCGCATTTTCCACGCTTTCAAAGACGATGTCTTGTAGAAGAAGGCCTTCTGCATTGGAATGGGATGTCCGGCTGAGATGGCCGATGGATTTCCAATCGCGGAATAAAGTGTGGCAGGGCGAGGTCGACGTCCAGGTCTACAAGATTTGACCAGGCGCGCGTTATTCCGAGTTCTTTTGTTGCCTTCGCCGTTGTTTGGATAAGAAGCAACAGATTGTGCTCGTTGGAGATACACACCCCGGCCTTGTAGAATAGCCATCATTCAACCTTTCTGGGGGAAAATGGTTGCTGGGGAATCGGATTGTTGAGGTTCCTTGTAAAATATCCTTTGGTCGTCGGCGATGTTGCGCTACGTACGCTTGTCCCTGAATTCCTTGTTTCCCTGTTAGAGCAGCAATAGACAACTGTTGCGTGAGCACTTGCTAATATTTCGGTACATAGATGTTCGTTTCTTTCGCCCATCGATCGTTTTGGGGATAGTTGGGCTTGTCAAATGTAGCACAAATTGTCGTTGTCGGGTTCCGATTTCAACGCCGCTTCACGCTTACTTTTGCACATCAAGGGCTTTGTCCTCTATGGAAATTTAAGGTATTGTTAGAGTTGCCAACGTCCACGCCCCGTTGGTCGAGCATTGGTTCCTGATGTTGGCTATGCTTGTGTCCTTTGGTGTTATTGCGATGGGAATCAAGGCAGAAGACCCCTGGTAGCAGTTGCGTGCTTCGGTGCCCCGTAGAGTTCTCCTTGCTCCTGGAAGGTAGGTTCTGATGGGTTATGTATCAAATGCAAGAAACGGAACCCACCTCGTTTTATATGTTGGGTTTGTCACTACTTAAAGTTGTGCTATTACTACTTGTATATTCCGTATATACTGTGGTGGTACACACCACACGCGGCTATAGTGATGAAATGCCGACGCGAAGATACCGTGCCCCAAGTAAACGGCGACGGCCTGAGCATCAGAGGAGCATATTGAGCTTCAAGTGTGTTATTTGCGCATTCGCCGAATTTCTGGTCGTCGTCGGCATTGGATATCGGGACAAATGGCGGCATGTACATAAGGAGCGATACAGTTTGCTTGAAATGGACAAGGGCGCAGAAGGTTGGCAGCACAGAGGTGGCATCCTTCAAGGGCAGGTCTATCATGGTTGCATTTTTCCGTAGTTGACCTTGTGCTGCGATCGAAAGGGTTCGTGTGACTGTCGCTTATCGCCGTTAGATGCTACGAAGAATCTTTTCGACACACCGCACTGGAGTATGTATACATGACATACATAATCGAATCGATGCTTGTATGCACAGAGGCGATCAGAGCAACATCGAATGACTATTCAACGACAGAAACAAGCCACGGAAAAAAACAAACACATGCATATCACAGGAAGAGCACACCCCTCTTAGGCTCTTCCCCCGTAGGCGATTGCCTCGTATGTTTGTGGTCAAGTTTGGCTGTTATACTGAAAATAGAGCTCAAGAAAAGTTAAGTGTATCTAAATCGCGAAAAAAATCACCTACGGGGGAAAAGCCTAACCCCCCCTTTGCGTTTCCTTCGTTACCAACGGCTCATACAGCCGAATGCTCTGCAATACACGAAAGGACGTGCGCGGATGCCCCTGAGATAATGGTCAACGGACCTTGTCGATGGTTCAAGTGAACCTCTTGCCGCCTTACGCATTATTGAACGGACTGAAATCGCTTGTGGAGTGGGGTTCAGAAAGTAAGTTAGCATGAACGTTGATGACCCAAGGGGGTAAAAGGTGGCTTGCGCGTCGGTTCAGTGCCGTCGGGCCGAGAAGATTTACGAACTGTGCCATGCAAGAAACGAGTTTCTCGAAAACTGACGGAAGCTTTGGTATGAACCTTGCAAAAGGGGCGGGTGGAGGCAGGAGGAACACGTCTTCGAACTCGACAAAAAACCTGTCCGCAATCTCGACAACATGGACCGAAGAAAGACATTTTTTTTTGTTAGAGGAGAAACCGGAGATTCCAAACTCTTAAACCAAGTGAAAATGCGGCCTTGCTGGGATCAAAATCGAAAGAGGTGTGAGAATTTCGCCAACAGAAACTGAAGCCCATAGGGCTGGGGAAATTTCGGCGTGGACCTGATTCCACCTGAGGAAACAAGCAACGTCAGACTTCGTTGTATGCCGAGATGAAGGGTTTTGGCATCCTCGTCAGAGGCGCCTAGGTCAGGCACGCGTGTGTGAAGAGAGAGCTCATATCCTTTGTCTATATTGTTCTCTTCCGACTACTACAAGCATCACCACAAGAGAGGAAAGGCACACACAACGAACGAACTCGTCCAACATGAACACGATTGACTCCTGCACGAATGCTCCTTAGTCTAGTCTAGTTGCGAAAAAAAGGAAAAGTTTCAAACTTCAAATATACCCGACGGTAGAAGAGGGGCTTCTTTCGCGCGAGAGACAATATCCCCTACCAAACGAGCCACAGCCAGCCGTCCCTGTGTAAGGCACCCCCTGGACGACAACGGAGTAAACCAGGCCGGCAAAACCAGGCTAAAGGTTGATACCAATACAAGAGACAGAATCCTCCACGTACGGAACGATAAGAAAAAGCGGCGAAAGAAGAAAAGGGACGTAAAACCTCGTCCCCCCCTTGTTCTTACTTATGGTACGCCCTATGGCCGTCTCCGACTCGGGCGCGTTACCTAGACGAGCAGCAGCGTCGTGAAAATTCCATGTACCCCCCTATTGACACGCTTGAGCCGCAGCACGACTCCCCCGTGCGGTCCGGCTGGATTCGTCCCGGCCTGTCATGTGGACTATGGATTTTCCCAAGATCCGACTACGGCGCCTCCCGCTGGTGGTTGGTCTGTGGGTCCTTCGAACAACTACAACAATGTCATCAGGACCAATCCTTCGACTTGTCGATTCGTTGGGGCATGGTAAAAAGCAAACTTTCGTGCCGCCGACACGGATTGACTTTTCAGCAAACGATCGTTGTTTCTGCACACAAACCACAAGAGCGGGACTGATTAGTGTAATGTTGTACCAGGGTCGTCAACCTACCCCTCCCACGGCAATGACTTCCTTACAGACCTACGTCTACAGCTAGTGACGGGCATCTGCAGAACACCGCAACACCTGCCCCGCCTGCTTCGCCGACCGGTGGTTCAGCAGCCCCGCCGCTCGCCTTTGTCCCAGCAAACAAACCCCAAACAAAAACCGAAACATTCCCGTAAAAGTTACGGTACCGTCGGCCCTGCCGTCCAGCCTCCTCGGCTCTTAACTCGCCCAATGTGTCTCCGTCGTATGCTACCATCCCGTCTCCTGTACCTCCCACAATTTGCGCTCTGACGCTTGCCTGACACGTTGTCCTTTCTTTGCCGAGGTATACGGATATCCTTCCAGCACGTTCAGAACCAGCCGTGCACGAGAAGGATTCCGAATCTATTGAGGGGATTACTTACTGCGTCTCTTTCTCCCTTTCAGCAGAGGAAACAACAGTCCTTGCAGCATGCAATCCCTACGGGGATCTACACCAGATTGATTGGCAGAGCTTCGCTTGCATCTTCACGAGCTGGAACCGATTATCCTCTTGAGCTGGTCTAGTAGCCCGACTACATCTTCACTAGGTAGAACCGAACATTCTCTTGAGCTGGTTTAGTTGCCCGACGGGTTTCGCATTGGGTAACGGCGTGAGAATGGAGCAGCGGTACGCGGGG
>CACKRE030005089.1:37490-58534 GCA_902602495.3 Ectocarpus sp. CCAP 1310/34 | reverse complement strand
GTAGGGATGCGAGGTCAATGGTCTAACGACTACGGCATGCACGACTATGAGTACACCCCCCCCCCCCGGTGTAGTGCCGGTATATGCCCAGAGATTTGACCGGCACTATAACGGACACAGGCACAACTCAGAACAGGAATATGTAGGTTTTGGGATGGAAGTGGAAACTCGTGCCCATAGATTTGGCCGGCACATACCGGGTACCGGCACTATTCAACCGGCACTATAATATCTGGACACCTACTATAGAGTCGCTTAAGGCTATGGAAGATGACAACACATGTGTACAAGGCTCCCCTCCGGGAGGTCGGTGCGCTTGCCTCCCGAGGGCGACGCAAGAGGGCATGGCTACTGCTATCATCCTTGCATCGTAGTAGTCTCAACCTTCGGCAGTGCCACGGTTGGTTTCGGTACAGACTGCATCGTACTCTCGCATCAGTTTGCGTGGAACCAATTTTTCTCATCGTGGGACTCTTCGTGTGCGCTCGTGGTGTCTGTGCCTACATCCGACTATTATACTGCTGTAACAAGCAGACTGCCGCTGTTCTTAACTGCATTCTTTTCGGCGGGTATTTGTGTGTTTGTACGGTCATCGCTCGGAGGTTCTGGGCGGATTCTCTATGATCAGTCCGGGTTAAAACATTGTTTCCTCTTGCGAAATACCCCGGCGGTAATCGGGAATATATTGGCGACGGTGTCGTGGCCTAATTGTCCGTGTTGTCCGCTGTGTAGCCGTTGGAGTGGTGAGTCCCAAGCACACATACGATAGGGAATCGGCGCCTTTTGCCGCAGATTGTAGCTGTGACCCGCTGCTCTTGCTCTCTCTTCCCTTCTCTTGTTTTTTACCGCGTTACTCATGGTATGGGGAACGTGTGTGGCTTGCGCAGGAGACTAATGTCAAAATGCTTGCCTTGTGCAGATGAATGAAAAAAATGTATATCCAGCGAAGGCTTTTGTGGCGCGGAATAAGTCCTCGGGTACAGAGCCAGTTTTACAACTTCGAGAGTCGAGCACACGCGCCACAGGTGGCTGGCGGTCCTCGCGCGTGCGCGGTCATGTACCGAAGGTCCCCCTTCGTGCCCATGAGAAGGAAGCGTGAGTAAAGAGTGACTTCCGCCAGCAAAAGATGTCCCAAAGCACAAAAACAGGCGAAATGATATTTATATACATTACTGTAGCGAAGCTTGGAGGGTGACTGAAATTCCGCCGCGTTCATTTTTTAGTCATGCTTGGAGATAGACTTTCTTGCAGGGTAAGCGACGTTCCGCTGAAAACCAAGAAATGGTATTCTTTCTCGTCGGGGTTGACTTAGGACCCCCGTTTTCGAACACCAAGCACCCAACACACCACGGCGAGCTGTGCACACCCTCGGCATATGAGAGTCGACCCATGCCAAACCTATCAAAACCAAGCACTGACGCAAAGGAGGCTCTACAAGTCTAGAACTCATGGTTGCTCAACCAGGGGCTGGTCGGTAAAAAATCACATACCCTCCATACAACGAGCGCTTGCGCGCCACACATCGGTCCGTGCAGGCTTGCTCACACCACACCTATCTGCATATGACTGTCTACGCCCGGCAACAATCCGTTTTCGATTTCATGATGTGTGGGCCGAGTACTACTGTCGAAACTGCGGCGTGAAAAGTGCTGAAATGCGGGGGTTTAGGGAGTTTTTTGTGTCAAGGCCATCCATTGAAACAAAAAACACATGTCTACCTCCGCGTACAGTCGGCGGTCCTCAATAGCGGAAGGTGGTGACAAGATCTTCTGGTGCCGCTAAAGAGGGCAGTGCCGCTATTCCTAATAGGGTTTGTACTGAGAAGTGCGTTCATGCCAAGCGATTTCGGTGAGGCTGTAGAGGGCATTCCGCTATTGAGGGCACCGTTATTGAGGACCGCCAACGTATCATGAAATTGTCTCGCCCAAAATCCCCAACTGGCATTTCTGGAGAGCGCAGCTTCGACAGTAGTACTCGGCCCACACATCATGAAATCGAAAGCGGATTGTTGCCGGACGTAAACAGTCATGTGCAGATAGGCGTGGCGTGAGCTAGCCTGCACGAACTGATTTGTGGCGCGCAGGTGCTCGTGGTATGGAAGGTATGTGATTTTTTACGGACCAGCCCCTGGTTATGCAACCTGAGTTCTAGACTTGTAGAGCGAGGTCGGACTTCTCCTTTGCGTCAGTACTTGGTTTTGATAGGTTTAGCCTAGCTTGGCTCCCATGCGCCGAGGGTGTGCACAGCTCGTCGTGGTGGGCTGGGTGCTTTGTGCTCGAAAACGGGGGTGCCAAATCAACCTCAACGAGAAAGAATACCTTTTGGTTTTCAGCGGAAGGTCAGTGACCCTGAAAGGCGGAGGGTTATTAGTCACCCTCCAAGCTTCCGTGCATGTGCTGTCATCTTCCATAGGGTCAAGGCACGCGTGTTTTCCAGCCCGAGGGGTTAAAATATCCTGATAAAAGCAGAGTACGTTGGGGCACGCTGACTTTCAAATCTCTTTCCCCTTTGTGAATTTTTTTTGTTGGGACCCAGACTGAATTCGGCCCTGCGCACGATTATCCGCTACCGTTTTATGTCATACGCAGTAGCTTGCAAATCCACGAAGATTGGCGGTCCGCACCTTGTGAGCAGATGTTTCTACGCCGAGCGTCGGCTGCTGGAAGAGCAAACTTTAATACTCCTCAATATCATCGAAAAAGCGCCGCACTAGAAACGTTTGGTGCTGCTCAAACCGTAGAACTAGCCGCTCACAAGAAACCACAGCCCAAGTCGCTGCTCTATTTTTTTCGACTGCCTTGGTGTCTGAGAGTCTACGCATACCCTGGAAAACAGCGCTGGATAGCCAAGAGCCACGTGTGATCAGTTCTTCGGGACTTGAAGTTGAATTTTTGGTTCAAAAAAACAGAGTTTCCATGTACGCACTTCGAGTCACGGCGCGTTGCTGCGTGCCATCCATCCTTTTCCACTCGAAAACGGAAAGAACTTGATTTCGTCTGGTCTATTGTAGCGGAGGATGCCCTAAAATGGTAGCGGTTGTGCGGAAGGTGCAGAACTTATTTTTTCGGTCTACGTGAGGTAGTTTAATATTTATCCCGAAGGAGGGCCGAAAATCACCCAAGCGCGTACGGGATCCCCCTGATATATTTCGCAGACTTGATATTCTCCCTTGTTTTCCTTTCCGCACGATCGACGTTATTACCAACATTGTAGTCTCCAAGGCCCTTTTTCAAGTAAAACCCTCCCTCCGTCTATTTCTCTTTCATTTGATTTTACAATGAGCAACGAGATCTTCAAGGTTTTGTGGAAACAGCGTCCCGTACTTGTACCCAGCGGGGTGCGGCCTCCGCAGAGGTTGAAGGCGTCTTACGGAGCGGATACAGACCGAAGTTGAGGGAGAGACACATGCATGGCCAGAGAGAGGCAGGCAGTGGCAGAGGAGAGGAGAGAACGCGATACGCCCGCTGCTGTGTGCTGCTGCGGGGATGTAGAACGTCCTTCGAGCTGAAAAAATTGAAAAGGCAATATTTTGTACAATCTTGAAAGGGTTATTATGATGATCCGACATTTTCGTGCCGCTTATCATGTGCTGTCGTAGATGAACGTCGACATCGGGGCGCTTCTCCGTCTGGAGAAGAAGCTGAAAAACCAACGTGAAAGTGCAACGTCGTCTGTAGGTCTTGACGCCAAGTTGAATATGCTCAAGTATCTTCAAGCCCAGACGGTTTTTCAGTACCAAGCGGCATACGACTCTCGGTTCTATGAACTCAACAAGGAGGGCGGGCTTGAATGTCTTCGCGAGATCGTCCCGCATTCGTCAAAAAACCTCCTTCAGCCCAAGGTCTTGGAGTTACAGGATTGCGTGACGAAAGATCAACTTTTTGAGAAGGCGTTAGACTTCTTTCTTGCGGACGCTAAACTTGCAAAGCAGCGTTTGGACGAGCTCGTGACGAAAGCAGCGGGGCACGCGGCGGGGTGCGAGGTTCAATGCGTGGAGGTCAAGTCACGGCAACGAACACAGCAGAAGGCCAGCGAGTCCTATGGTGGAGACGTCCGAAAGGTTACTGACATGGCTAGGGTGGCTGTAATCTGTGACACACCGCAGGCCTTGAGAGATGTGTACTCGGCCATGCGGGGGTTTCTACAGGTGAGTGAGATGCTGACATGCAGACGGCCGCTGAATTCTGGAAGAGGCACCTTTCAAATTCACCAGTCTCGTCTACATGCGGCATCTTCCGATAGACGTGATAGGGTTGTGTTGTAGATTGGAGTGATCGGTGATAATCTACCGTAATGCTTTCTCAAGGTCATGAGATGCCGATCGCGTTTGTATTGCATAAATGATGTCTCTTGTTATGCATGTATCATTCGCGGTGGTCAGCTTTTCCCCCTGCGTTCGTCCTCCCTTAACTGAAGGGACAGTATTCCTTGGTGCGCACGTGCCTAGCCGTACCGTGAAACTCCCGCCCCTTCGAAAGCTGTTGCTAATTCTCCTTCCTTAGAAATTTTGGCCTCTTTTCTCAATGCATGTTTTTCACAAGGGCTCAACAGGCACAGACCTCTCTTGTGCTCCTTGAACTATGGACTACATCTGTCTGTGCCGCCGTGTTTCGTTGCTAGGCTAAACTGCATACCGCATGCATAGCAAGTGCGCACGACAATATTCAACCAAGAACAAAGCGCTTGCGGTTGCAGGAATGCTGCGTTCTCCTCGCGCACAATCCATAGCATACTCTGTCCCGTAAAGGCGTGAAGCCTTCGAAACGATTCTCTGGGTGAACAAAGTAGCATCTTGAAACGGAAGCCTAACCGCGACCCATAGGTACTTGTTTTGAACGTTGGTCAACAGATACATGCCCACCAGGGCTCGGTCTTCTGCGTGAGGCTGGTGGTCAAACGCAAAGAGTTCGACCAAACGAGCAGAAAAAACGGCAGTAATAAAGTATTGGCGGCCCCGTGTGCAACTTTCACACGCAAGAAGTCGTTCCCAGTACGACTCATTCTACGAAGGCCGAAGTGTCCAAGATTACCGACCGTTCAGAGCAATCTCCTTTTTGCCAAAGGGTTGTCTCCAAGAACTCTCCTTCCCCAAGAGTAGCAGGTGACGTCTGCCCTTGACAGTCGTCCATACCGTACAAATCATGACGCTTGAGGTACGAATATTATGAAATGGTGGAGATATTATTCACCCTCCTACAAATGTTCCCACCATCTTATGTACTTTTCAAATCTAGCACTCGCCAAGCATGTACCCACCCGCTCGGCGGAACTTTTGATCCTTCGCTACCCTGGACAGCAAAGCATATGCCCAATGTGCATCAGGGACAGAGAGCGCGGCCTGACCCTTTCGTGTTTCAGGACCACAAAATCATGGTACAACTTGTTTCCTGCTGCGCGTGTGTTATGGTTGTTCCAGGAAGATGTTCCGAGGGTGAAAAATGGCTTCAGCTACGACTGGATGCCCAATGGTTATCGGGATGTAAAGGTGAACCCCGTCGTAAACGGTCACCTTTGTGAGATTCAGCTGCAGCTCCGCGAGTTCTTCACATTGAAACACGGCCAACACTCCGTTTATAAGTGGGCGCGGGAGCTCAACGTATCCACGGAGGTGGAGCCCGAATACTTGCTCGAAAATCTGTCTGGCGAGGTTATGGAGGAGATGGTCCGCCTAGCTCAGCGTGACTGGCATGGAACTGGGTACTGCCTGACGGACTTGCAGGTCGCTGCCGGACAGTTCGATGAGGCCGAGACGGGCATCAGACAGGTAGATAGAGCGCTTATAGATGTGCAGCTGCATTTTCTTGTGTTTGCCCCTGATTGTTTCTGTGTAGGCACATTTATGCTTCAATGTGTACCCACCTTGTCTACCGTGAATGCCCCAAATTTTTTTCCAGGAAATCTCCGAGGTCGAGGACGAGCTACGGGATCGGAGGGAAGACAACCATAAACCAAGACAGGCATTGCTCCGCGCCTCTGCAGCCAGGGTTAACCTGGGCGTTGTTTTTGAGAACCAGGTAACGTTTGTGACGATGGATATCAGATCCCCAGTAAAAAACGTTCTAGTTTAGATTTATCAACACAGGGATGGTATGGCAGTAGGGGATATGATAAATAGCGTATCCTGGGTGATGAGTCGCAAGGGCCAATTCTTAATCCGCCAAATGAACTAACTTCCCGTGTGGTAGAAAATGAACGGGTGAGGTTGGGGTGTGGAACGTGGTTGTGAACTACTGACATGCCCTGCCAGGCAGGGGAATGATCAGAAGGGGGCGTGGTAGCAGTTGTTGGGGGATACCGACAGCAGGGAGCGCTGCCGTAGCAAAGGGGATGTGATAGAACGTGGGTGCATCGTGATACCCCCACCCACAAAGGTGGTACCATTGTAGCGCCTCCTAAGGTGGTACCATTGTAGCACCTCCTAAGGTATCTAGTCTAGCTCGTGCTGGACGCAAAGCTTCCAGGTTCTTCTTGTTGTAACCTGAAGAAAAACAAATGCCAGCCCGCCGGGAGTAATGGCCAACATTCCCTTCTTTTACGGACTACCTTCGAACATGTCTCCGACGAAGGAAGTGCAAAACTATAACGTACAGTGTGCAACTATAAAACCAAACAAGATCCACGACAGCAACATGGTGAAACAAAAAGGGTTGGGTTGGCACAGGAGAGTTGCTTCGGGCACGGCTTTCCGCAAAGGACTCCCATTGCCCCCTTAGCACTACTGCTGTAGGTGCTAAGGGGCGTTAGCAGCCACTGACGTGGCGTTCTTTGGCGAGGGCCTCGGGATGGTGCGCGGCGGTTGACCACTTCGTGACTGCTGATGTGGGAGTATTCGGAGGCCGTGTTCTCGCACACTTGCGGCTGGCGAAGGCGGCAGCGGTAGGCACAGCATGCTTATGCACGGAAGAAAAGCATGAGCAAGCTTGCAGCCGCCGCAGTCGAGCCCGCGAGGAGGAAATACTTTCATAGCTCTACCACCCGTCCGGTTCGTGGTCTACCGTGCGCAAACGTGTGCTTCTCTTCCTTGCATGAGTGTGATCGCCACGCCAGGTACCCCCCGGGTGGCGGCGGGGGCGTGCGGAAGGTCGTTTACTCAACTTTCCCAGGATTCGCCCATCAATGTCGATGTGAATGATGCACTCGGCACAGCAGTCATGCACTCGTGCTGCCGAAATAATCGCTCTTGGTGCTGAAGTTGACGTGTAACGCGTGTGAAAGCACCTACCCCCCGGGGGGGATCTAACGAAAAAATATACCCGGGGGGAACTCGACTACGGGGGGGGGCTTTTGTTTTCGAAAAGAACAATCCCCTGGGGGGGGACTCAGAGAACCGATGTCCACGCCGATAAGGTGATGCGGGAGGAGGGCCTTACAGTCGTTTACGGTACTCTCCTTTCGCGTTGTTCTTTACTCCCCAGGACAAGTTCGACGAGGCTGAGGCACTATTCAGAAGCTCATTGGCTATCGACGAGGAGATCTACGGTCCGGACCACCCAGACGTCGCTACAGTTCTTGGCAACCTCGCTGTTGTACTGATGGCTCAGGTGAGAACCGTCAGAATGTTCCTGGAAACTTGGCGCCCGAATATGTTCACTTCGCACTACGTAGTGGTCATCAACAGGGCGGAGCTCTTGAGCATTTATTCCTTTGCATACACAAGCTCACCACATTCCCTTTGCAACGTTTCGTCACATGCCAGTAGATTCCAGGGCAACTTCCGTTGTATGTGGGGTCTGCGGAAGTTTAGGGACGACTGGGCCCGGGGCACCCAAGCAATACCCACAGGGCTCAATAACTGGGTAGGTTGTTGAGGACATGCTCCTCCGGTATTGGACAGGCGACTGGACTGAAATATCTGTGACATCTTCACAACTATATTACAGGGCAACTACACCGAGGCTGAGCGTATTAGTGAGCGATGTCAAGCAATAACGGAGAAAGCCCTTGGCCCGAAGCACCCAAGTTTGGCTACAGTGCTCAACAACCGGGCGGAGTTGTTGGGAAATCAGGTGAGAGCCGCCGAAATATTCCGTAAAGTTTGTACTCAAATGTTTGCTGGTGCCCAACAACAGGGCGGGGTAGGTGAGAAAAGTTCCCGCGATCTCGTAGATCGATTTAGACCGACAGATGACCCTTCCCCGCCGTCAATAACTTCCTCCAGGGCATGTGCGCCCAGGCTGATAACCACAATCTTCGCACAATTGGAAGTGGGGAACAGGCATTTAGACCGATTTTCGATTGTGAGACAGACAACTGCCGTATGTGAACCTGCTGCTTTTCTCGCAGACCAAGCTTGATGAGGCCTTAGAGATGAGGCAGAAGGCTCTAGCTATTGAAGAGCGCGTGTACCCCGCATGCCACCCCCGGATAGGTCAGTCGCTCAACAACCTCGCGGGAATGTTGGAAAGCAAGGTAAGCGTTTGTAGACTTGTCCTTTCCCGAAGAAACTTTTCAGGCGCCCGTTGATGCAAGCAAGTCGTTTCATACATCGGTAGGCCACGCCCTTACACGGAAACCTCTTGCTACAGAGGGCGAAAGCTAAGCCGTTGTACAAGACAACACATGAAGCATAAAGGATTTGAGAAGTCCGTGGGGCGGGATCAACATCCGGGCGTGGTTGTTGCGCAACCGTGTCTTTTTATGGTGCCATTCTACCCTTGAGCACACCATCCTGTTGTTCCCTTGCCCTTGCGATTCAGGGCAAGTACGGCGAGGCGGAACTGTTGTACGTGAGAGCTGTCGATATAGGAGAGAAAGCAATGGGTCCAGAGCATGCAGATCTTGCCGTGTCGCTCAGCAACTTGGCGGGGGTGTTGAGCACGCAGGTGAGGTCTTGGCTGTGCAGGTTCATTGGCAGTCCTGGGTGATGTTGACTCTGCAAGCTGCTAGATGCTTTGGAATCTCCTAAGGTCTATACTGGGTCTCGCTAGCTAGCACCTTGCAGATGTTCTAGAAGCTTGTTGCGCCCGTGAAGACATGTCGCGTCGGAACTGCTGTTGGTGTTTCTCTCATCATTGTTATACAGACGGAGTAGTTGAGAGCATGTGAAATTTGTTGTCGAATGCTTGCTGCAGGGAAAGTACGCCGACGCGCAGCGGTTGTTGGAGAGAGCCCTGGCAATCGAAGAAGCCGCTTTGGGGGCAAAGCACACGAGGACGATCACGTCTCGCGAGTGTATGGCGGACCTGTATCAGCAACAGGGGTTCTTCGACAAGGCTTCTCGTCTGATGGAGGAGGTTGTCACGGCTCGTGAGGATGTTTTAGGATGTGACCACCCAGATTTCGCTTTAGCGCTCCACAACCAGGCGGGTTTGTTGAAAGAGCAGGTAAGAGCTACCCGAGTTTTCGGCGCATGAACCACTGAGTGGGCGGTGTTGCCAAAGGCGCTAGTAAATAGTTAAGAACCAACATTTTTCAGGAGATTTATCGCAGTTCATGTTGGAGATCTCAACAACTCGGGTGATAAGTCAGGCGGTACGTCGAGTGTTAATCGCAGAATCTTCTTGGGGTCATCATCGCTCGGTGATTGATCGTGTTTTAAGTGTGTGGTCACCAACCAATGACTTTCGTGCGTAGGGCGTGCATCACAATTTGAAGCCGAGCCGCTTTCTGAAAAGTCGCTGGCTGTGCGAGAGAAGATGCGGATTTTTTTAGTTTTTGAGAAATTTTCCTCCGTTAATGTTGATGCGATTTTTTTCTGAAGTGCGACTCTGCCGTACCGTCGACAATATTCCAGGCCAAGTACGCCGAGGCGGAGCCACTGTGCAAGCGCTCGTTGGCTATCTTTGAAAACGTTCACGGTCCTGATCACTCGGATGTTGCTTCAGTCCTCAACAGCTGGGGGGCGGTGTTGGAGGATCAGGTGAGAACGGTCACAATTTTTAAACTGGCAAGGGGGGTTTTGCTTCAACTCGCTGATGTGTTTACACGGCAATCTCTCGGAAGATCAGCCGTTGTACTAGATAACACACCGGTCTTTGAGAAAGCCTTGCCGCTGGATCATCTGAACGTCCCCGCAAGTGTCAACTTGGCGGGTTGGTTGAGCCCTTGTTCCAGTGCTTCGTTTCAAATTATTCGTCCGTAAATGATTCGTCACGATTTAGGGCAAGTATGAGGAGGCCCGGCGGCTGTATGAGCGTTCCCTCGACATTCGTGAGAAGGTGCTAGGCCCTGAGCACCCGGACGTGGGTACGTCGCTCAACAACCTGGCGCACTTGTTCAAGGGTCAGGTGAGAGCCGTACAAAAGAGACGCACGAACATTATTAAGTGGTGCGCCCTGTGGACGTTGAGTACTATACTCATCAACCGGGGCGGAGTTGTTGAAGCAACGTTTCTCCGCAGAATTGGATCCGACTGTCACTTGTTGTTGGCTCTGCTACGCTGCCCACTGCATCCCAGGGAAAGTACGACGCGGCCGACGCGCTCTATGAGCGGTGCGAACGAATCGACAAGGTTCTCGGCCCTGAACACCCAGATGTGGCCAAAACGCTCAACAACCGGGCGGAGTTGTCGAGAGAGCAGGTGAAACCCGACGGAACTTTTCCACGAACGTTTTGTGTCACCCTATGGCAGTGGTCAACGAACCGGGCAGGCTTGCTGAGAGAACAGTTCCTCCCTAGATCTTACTCGACTGCACTCACATTGCGTCCAGCGTAAATACGCGGAGGCTGGGCCAGTGTGAGGTGATAGAGAGGAGGTTCTAGACTCTGAGCACTCAAGTTTAGCCACGACACCCAAATGACTGAGCTCGGTCGTCGAGATTATTTTCCCTCATGTTTTTTGACGACTGTGACCGAAACTTTGCTGGTAGACGAATGTACCCCTTTGGGCGAATGGATTTCAAGGTGTCAGATGTGTCTTTTCGTTGTGCTGACCTTGACAACGTCAGAAATGCCCCAACATCGTTCAAGGTATCAAACTACTTCCACCATCGTGACGTGCCGATTTCCAGATCCTGATTACGGTACGTACCTCGCTACGCTTCAAAGCACCCAAGGTACCGCCACCACAAAGAAGGCGCAGGTAGCCAAAGTATCGAAACGGCACTTCCGAGCGAAGTTGTCAGCACGGCAACCCCCCAGACGTTAGTCCAAAGGTCTACGCCGCCTCTGTCCATGCCAATATCTGTAGGATGTGCACGCTCAATTTGAAACTGTTCATCCGGTGCCCGGCTTACGCATGACATCAGCGAAGTTGAAATTCCCACTGCACTTGGCGTTGACCAGCTCGCTCTCAACGAGGTGCAATCATCCACGTGCGATGACTCTGCCGCGCCATCACCTGCTGCTTTCAGGGCAAATACGCCGAGGCTGTCCGCTTCAACCTTCGCGCCATTGAGATTGGGGAGAAAACATTGGGCCCTGAGCACCCAACGCTTGCCAAATGGCTCAACACCCGGGCGGAGTTGCTGAGAGAGCAGGTGTGAGGCTCGATATCAATTCTTTTGTGGCGTACGTACCCGATAGAGATTCCACCACCAACAGGCGCGGTTGCTTGAGAAAAGTTTCCTCCGCATCTTTTCACTTGACCACATTCCTTTCACACTTTTCACGACATCCCAGGGCCACTACGATCAAGCCGGGCCGTTATATGAGCGTTCCCTCGGAATCCGACAAAACGCACTGGGGCCTGATCACCCTGACGTGGCTCAGTCGCTCAACAACCGGGCGCTGTTGTTGCAGGAGCTGGTGAGATTCGTCAGAATACGCCAGGAAATTGTGGTGGGGCGCTGGGGATAATTTATGTTGTGTTCAACCATCGGGCACGGCTGAGAGTAGTTGAGAAGCTTCCTCCCCAGGTTTTATGTTGACCACATTTCTTTCACGCAATTCAACACATTCCAGGGCAACTGCGATGAGGCGGGGAGCTTGTACAAGCGTTCCCTTGCCACCCTCGAAAAGGCACTGGGGCCTGAGCACCCTGCTGTAGCGAAAACGCTCAACAACTGGGCGGCCTTGTTGCAGAAGCAGGTGAGAGTCGTCAGGAAATTCCAGGACAAATATTGTGGTGCCCAATGTACAAGCAGATCAAGTAAAGTATATTATTTATAGGATTGTCGTCGTCGGACGCACTACTAGAAAATACTGAAGGATTTTTTTCACACAATTTTTCAATGCTTCTTGGTGTTATGGGTATGCCTTTTCTTACAGGATTTTATTCAAAAGCTGTAATTCTTGAAGTAGGTTATGCTGCGTATTCTAGCGCGTCACACTTCGCCTATTGGTTAGGAAGTATTGCAGCATTTTTTACCGCATGTTACTCCGTTAGACTATTGTACTAGCTTTTAATGTTTTTTATCTCAACCTAATGGCAGTAGAACTCTTTTACCTTCAGCATCTGAAGGTAGTTGACCCATGGGCGTTTCTTGGATTTTTTTTGAAGGTATGCATGCGTGATGAGTGAACAACACCCGAGGTCTGTGTTGACGTTAAAACGGTAATTGCGCGATCCACACAGCTTCCCGCTGACGGTTGTATAGCGAACATTTGCCCTTCTGCCGGTGTGTCATCGCAGGTCACTGGGGCTGAGACACACAGGACAACCTGTAGTGTGTATCTTGTAGCGTGTGATGTGCACAACAACAATACAGCGTCGAAGGACACCAGATACATAAAGCGATTCACGAGCGAGATTGTATGATACACACAACCTCTTACCGTCCCTTTGCGATGCCGCAGGCGGTTATGTGTTTGTCACTGCAGGTAATGGTAACTCGTCGACGTGCATAGCGTCCAGGAATGTCAGTCTATGCACTGTTGCTGCTGCTGTCCCAAGCAGGTGCTGTCCCACGCAACATGCACCCATCGTGTACATTACGACGACGAGGGTACTCAGCTTGTAATTCTGTATCACGCACACAGTCCACGCTTCTGTATACCGTTGTGCAGCAGGATTTGAATGTGGGTAGCAGACATGCAGCGGACTCTTATGTGAGGGTCACCCGCCAACAGCATCACAAGCAAGCGTGTCCTCGTCCAACGAATCAACAATCAAGAGCACGATTTGCAGACCGCCTTCGCGAATGTAAACAAACAAGTACCGCAAAGTCGGCCCGAGTATTGTACGTGTCCACTGCTGCAACACGTGCAAACTAGAGTTCTGCACTGTTCTCGCAACCACCACTGTCAATAACATCTACACTACACTTTGACATCTCCGAGCTATTGCTGTTCGGACGGACAGAACAAACAAAGAGGACAAACAATGAATGGACGACAGCGATTTGCCCAAGAACGACCAAAATCGTGCATGTCATGCTCGGAACAAATTGTTTGTAAATGCGAAGAGGGGACGCGCACGACAACCGAACGAAAGTGCTGCGCCATGAACACGGGGACACGACTCAGCGCCACCCAGCCCAAACCATCCTCCAACAGGAAACGTCAAACCCATCAGAATAAACGCAGATCTGATATTTTTGCGGCGAAGAGGGATCGTCTGGACGACATGTTGATGAGTTCGCAACGTTCTCCAGGAACTGCATCGACGATCCACAACATCATGCTTTCGCGGAGATATATATCGCGTCTGAACACCGTCATTACGTGAAGCACTCCTTTATGCGTGCGACGAAATGGGTATAACGGTGGAACGCGCTGACCCTTGCAAACATTGCGGAGCCACATGTGCTGTTCGCCGAGCAGTCCAAAGGGACATGCTGCAAAAATTTGAAGGACGTTCTTCCACGACTACCACCCCTGCCGCGCATTCTCCAAGACCTTTTCAAATTACATCCGCTCATCCATCCGCACAAAAGTTTCTCAAAGAATCCCGGGCGCACAATTGCCGTTCCAACTTCGCGTCAGTGAATATCAAAGACGGAGAACTAAAACGGATGTTTGGTAACCATCTCTGATGTCCGTCCAAGGAAGGTAAGGTGCTTTATTTCTACTTTCCATTACTACCACCGTCCACAGTGTAAACATGTTCAACGTATTGTGTGTATGTCAACACACCGCGCAATACGCCGATCGACCTACTACGTTACTTGCTAAAAGCGTTGATTATCATTGAAAATGTAACCTCCATTCTTATCGACGTTGCCCTCTCCATCCCCGAATACATTTCAGGACTTACCACTTCAGTGAGGGAAAGCTCGCATTCTAACGTTCAATGGCTAGTGCACGATCCCAACTACGGCTACGGTGAACTCGATAAAGCCATGATGGCGAAGATACGAACACGGCTTTACAACAGGTTTCGCCTTATATTGGCCGCTTGACAGCTGCAACGAGCAAGCGGTGCGTGCGATGTGAAACAAACACAGTCACATATTCTACTTCCTTTCTATTGGTACCGAACATTTATACTCCTCCTCCATATGTCTGATAAACATCTGTTTCATTTCTTTTCCCCCACTCACAACAAAACTAGCATGGTTACACAACCATCGCAATATCATCAGAAATGTAATTTCTGCATTGCAATACATTTATCTGTAGGAAAACACTAACTCGCCAAAATCCGAAAAATTTATTCTTTTTCTACGCCTGTCGCCTTAGGCCGACCTAGAACCGATATCCAACTCGTTGAATTTTTCGTCACCTGATGCTCCAAATAATGGCCGTAGGCACACGCCCTAAAGGGCTCATGCCACGTGGCAGAGCAGCAATGACCAGCTAGGACACTCATCGGCGAGAAAAACGTTTACGACACGGACTTGACTATTTGCCGTATTCGTTCCCATTGCTTTTCCCACAAGGCAGGGCATCCGGCTGCACGTTGCCATGCAAAGCACAACTGGGAATAAAATCACACCCGCACAATTGGTAACACAGTTGTTGGTGCGGGAAACCCCAATTTTAACAACTTGGTCCTTGGTCCTTTGGTGGGCGAATGCCTCATCGATGTATTCAGCTGCATCGAGGATCAACGACTAACCTTTCACGCACATTACCAAGACAACCACAAGTACCGCACGTCATTACACCACTCACAATTTGGCGGTGTCACGGATACCAAAATCCCTCGGGACTACTGTTTGTCTGCCCCAGCCAATCGAGTTATCATACCGTCCAGTTTCAGTGATGGATTTTCAGATCAGGCGAAAAAACTCACGGAAGAAGCGATAGCCATCTCACGTGTGCTGCAACAGCACAAAACAAATTTGCTCACACAATGAAACATTGGTTGATGGACGTTTAGACTATTTATACCGCATCCGTCTAGCCTTGAGAGGCCACAACCGGGTCCGATCTCCCACACTATTGACAAATGTGTACCGCTTCCATGAAAGTATGCATCTTCCATGGAAGCTGATACCAGTTCCATGGAAGCTACACACGTTTCGCGCTTCCAAGCGAAGCGCGAAACGACACGTCCATGGAAGCGATATTCAGTTACATGGAACTGAAGATATGAATATAGATGTGCCACTGCCATGGAAGTTCGGAAGTCCCATGGAAACCCCACGGAAGTGGAGAAGCCTTCATGGAAGTCGAACCTTAGGCTTCCATGGCAGCTATTCAAAACAGGTTTAGGGCAGCTTCCATGGAAGTATTAGCATTACCCTCGGGTTAGCTTCCACGGTCTTATCGGGGTTAGGGTTAGGGTTAGGGTTAGGGTAGGGAACCTGGAATGACCACATGTCCAGACGCTTCCGTGGAAGTTGCTTTCATGGAATTTTCGGTGCTTCCACGGAAGTCGGTGTCGACCTCTGTCACCCACTTTCTTCCATGGAAGTTGCTTTCATGGGAGTTTTCGTGCTTCCCCGGAAATAGCAGAGACTCTGTCAAGCGACGAGCTTCCACGAAAGCAGTATTTCCATGGTCCGAAATGCAACTTCCATGGAAGCAACGAGCGGTTGATATCGGCTGCTTCCATGGAAGCGGATTAATTTCCATGGAAGTTGTTTACCGCTTCCATGGAAGCATCATGGAAACTGGAACCTGAAACAGACGAAAAGATTCCATGGAATTGAAATTGACTTCCAAGGAAGCCAACTGACTTCCATGAAAGTCGATATTGACTTTCATGGATGTAATAGTGACTTCCATGGACCACATCGAAGTAGTGAACCATTTCCATGGAAGTCGAATCGACTTCCATGGAAGCTTGTTCCATTTGTCAAGCAGTGTAGGTTACCCACCGGGTTGCCCAGAGCTCAGCGGCGTCATCGGCGACTACTATACGTTGGGCACGACAATACCCCAACACAACACATATCTTACAATTTCCAGTCATTCAATTTAACTACCTTCGGATTGCGATTCGGGCTCCGGCGCCCACTGGGAGCGGCGGGGCCCTTCAATCCCCTAGCCAGATCTGTTGGTTCGGTGTTGACGCTCTGTTGCTCAATAATAGGTGTTGTTGTTTCGCGTGTTGGAGGGAGCCGTCAGATTATTCTGGGGCATTCACGTGGGACCAGGAACATAGAGTACTGCGCAAATATTCTTGTCGTGGTCCGAGTTCTACATTGCTCGGATGGAGTCGAGGATTTCTTGTTTTGTGGGCTGCAGATTCTGGTAGACTATGTCATTTAAAAAAAACACGTAGGCGAAACATTGTGTGTTGGATAGCAATCCTCATACGTATATACCCACTTCAGTCAGCACGGTCTCTTTTTCTTTTTGGTGCTGTCTTCTTTTGACTCCATAGCACCAATCAGCCGTTTGCGTCGTGGGATTATATTTCGTAAGCCTTCATGTCTCACGTCCGCAGGAGAAGTGCACGGAGGCGATTTCGCTGTTGGAGAGGGCCCTCACAATCCGGATGGACAAGCTTGGGGAAAGCCATCCGGAGACGGTCAGCACTAAGAACAGCCTTGAAAGGTGTGCAGAAAAGGTCCGTGCTAAGATGTGTAAACCTTGGTCGGATAAATGGGTATTCTCTTACGCCATGGCGTCGTCGGCAAGATAGGAAGCAAGCGTCATGTACAACCCATTGCGCGACTGTATGGCGGCGTTACTTAATGCTTGCCTTGTACCCCATGACAGGTGTGAAGACAAGACCGGAGAGCCGCCTGCGATTTCGGAGACCTGACAAGACAAGTAATAATCAGCAGAACTCCTGTGGTCGGTCTAGATACGTCGGACGTGGGCTGTTGCTGATTTATGACGGTCGGTCGACGCCTTTTTTTTTGGGCTCCTGGCTGTGTGTTCCGACGAAGAATTGCATGAATTGTGATGACTTGTCTTGGAAATATGTCTTGTGCACGTACACGTAGTGACCCATTGTTCTCTTGCGGGAAAGAGCATGGGTGAACCCGTTGTACCTTACTCCAACTGAATCCAATATCTCTCTGATATTGACTGCTGCGTGCCATGAAAGCATTTGAATGTTTGATGGATCTACCTGCAATTAAGTCTTGTGGGAGGGCAAACGAAACAGCATTAGTATTTTGAAGCATATTCCTAGGAAGTACTATTTTATTTGTGGAGTTCTATTGCGCCAAAGTGTCAGGCAACAGCCTACTTTTCAGCCCTTCGACACGTCGGCCAGCTCACCAGCGAATACATGCCTGGCCCATGCGGCGTGCAGTGTGGTACGGCCGGCTCATTTTTGAAGTGGCCCAATTTTCATTACGTTTGCTGACGGCCCCGTACCCCCGTTGGCAGCAAACCTGCTATAAACGAGCAAAATAGCGCTTCGATCGAACAAGCTGTTTCGGGTACGTTATTCTCAAAGGTGGGGACAGCTGTTCGTTGAAGCACCGTTCGGGTTAGCCGCCGATTCCAGCAGAGCGAAAGGATGCGCATCGGTCGCACAGGTTTCGTTTGCAGGGAACACGGTTGGTTCGTGTAGTGCACCACGCCCGATCATCTGATTCCAATTCTCCCTCCCCGGTTGTTGGGCGCGCCTTTCTTTACAGGCCCACAACAGGATTCTCGGAAGGTCGTTGAGACCTGAAGAGGTTGTCCAGAGCAAAGCCTCCCAACTGTGTGTTATGACGCATCTCACACGGAAGCTCGGAACCAGTTACGCCAATGATTATTTTTGTTTTAGACTCTTCCTCCTGTTCTTGCTTAGCGTGTATGCTTTCGTGCGTTTTTCAGCAAGGCTTTCTTGCGTGCACTACTCTTCTTGCCCTTGAGTCTTGGCTTCGTACCGTCGCTTTCCTCAGCGTGATCGGCAAGCCATTTCATCGTTCGTTGCGTCGCCTCTACTGTAGGTACTCCGTATCTTGCAAGGGGTGTGTGCAGAACTCGGTATTTTCACCTTCACAAAGGCATGGATTCGTTTCCTTCACATCGCCTGCTGGCGTCATCGAACAACACCCTCCTCGTGTGTTGGTATTTCCTCGCTGTAGATGATTAGAATTGCCGTTACAAGTAGAAACGGAAACACGACATAGCCAGTTGGGAAAATGAGCCAAAGAAACGAAACCGGGAAAAAAAGTCCACGAGATCTCAACCAGGTATTTAGATCTAACTAGTACTACACTATTCCCGCCAGATGATATGGTCGCACAGTACGAAAAACACGACATCTACGGTATGTGCGGCCTACAACGCGCCACCTTTGTGCTCGGTTTCTTTCCTCGTCGACCGCCGTAAGAGGAGTTTCTCCTCACGTCGACATCCCCGATGCGATAGACATGGCTACATCGGCCCGCATGCCAGCTGAGCTGAAGGTAAGATAACACCTTCAGGATATTCTGTGCACCAGTATCCACCCCTATTTGGTGGCATTCCAACTTCCCTCTCGGATCACGTAAACCAACACGTTTTGCTCCTCTTTCGTCTCAAACATCATTTCCCTCTCCGCGTTTGGTCCACAGGCCCGCAGCCCGACTTGTACCACCTCACCGGAACCGTTCACCACGTCGGCAAAACGACGAACACCGGGCACTATGTTGTGTTTGTCCGCCAGCCTGGACAGGGGTGGCGTCGACACGACGATGACAGAGTTACCGGCGCCGAACACCATGTGTTAACCATGGACGCCTTGATCCTGTCATAAACTCGCCGACCAGGCCAGGTTCGTTAGCATCCTCTAGGTTTTGTCATCACAGCGACCCATGGCAACCTCTGATCTGGTGCGGTACCTCGGTCGTGCTGTGGAATCTCTGTGTTTCCGGGAGGGTGCTGATGGGCTGATCACGATGTGTAGTAGGCCGGCGAGGCGTTCGTTGTTGCGGGGGTCGTGGTTGGGGCGCGTTGCGATCCGCAACCTTGCAACGATGACAGGGTCTGGTGTTGACCGAACTGGCTGCATCCCACTAGTCTAATTTGTTTGGGCTTGCCACACGCAAATGGTAAAATGTTGGCGTCATCCAACGAACCAGGTTGTTACCCACCAATACCCAACCAGTGAGCACACGAGATGTGAGTGGCACCGCTGCCAAACCAATCGTGGATGAGACAAGTCATCTGGTATGGTTGTGCGCAGCAATTGACTTGAGGTCAAGGCGTGGCTGCCAACATAATCAATCCGCTATACCAGCTCCAAACTATAAATTGGACAGGCGCTCAACAGGACAGGAAGGGAGTCTATTGGATTAAGGCTGACCGTTTGACTACGTGTACAGTCATCGATGACTGTGCACGTAGTCAAATGGTCAGCCTTTAAAGAATGGAGTCAACACGAGACGTAGACTAGACTACTCCCTAAAACCACTCGAACGCTGAAAAGCAACTGCTACAATGGTAACCTCTTGCACAGAAAAGCCATATCGATATACTGACATCCCTCGTGAAGAACAGTGAGGCATTGCGCCACCCTTCGCACGGTACTTTCGTTCTCGTACCCAGGAGGCGTTACACTCGTGTGGCATCCTCCCACGCACCGCCGTGATTGAAAAGTGCAGCATTTGTTCAACAGTCTAACGGGTAAAAGCAAAAAGGTTCCCCGATGTCCCCCGTCCAAAGACATGTATGTCTACACTCATGAGCGGATCAACTCATTACGAATGGAGGATTTTCGCTCGACCTCAAGTTACCGCATGCGCGTAAAACTACTGCTGTGTTGCGGTTTCAGACCGTTCAAATCAACGGCAGCCTAGCTAGGCTGCCAAGCAACGTGTGTAGAAAAAACACAACAGAAGCTCTGCAAAAGTGGAAACTACGGATACTTGTGTTGTCTCTTAGTGACCACAAAACCACCACGACCGCACTATAAATACCCGGGCAAAACCTCAAAAACAAACCCACCCGGTCCACAGGACAGGGGGGGGAGCGTGGGGCAAAACACCATCGCCCGGCACAAATACACATAGTCTAGACTACATACGCAGGTTTCCCAAACCAGGTCCGCTTGTGTCGGCTGTGGCAAACGCTGCATTCAAGCGGGTATCACGTCAATCGGAACCGTCGCGCTTCGTGATCGTTGGTAACACGCTTGGTACGGTAGTGGCCATTTGGCAATGTTCGGCACCTGGAATTCCATTACCCTATGGCATGGTCGGGGAGTGGTTTGGGTCGTAAAAATGGACTACACCGCGATAAGTAGCCTAAGCGGGTGTACAAGAAACCACTCAACCAACAGGCAGCAAGGGCGCAGAAGGTTGGCAGCACAGAGGTGGCATCCTTCAACAGCAGGTCGATCATGGTCACAGTACGCAGTTGACCTTGTGCTGCGATCGAAAGGGTTGTGTACCTGTCGCTTGTCGCCGGTAGATGCTACGAAGAATCTATTCGACGCACCGCACAGCAGTATGTCTATGCGTGACATACCTGACAACAGAATTGTAGTTGCTGTTTGTTGTGTAGTTGGCAGTGGTGTCGCAGTTTGGGTAGATACAACACAGAGTGATCATTAGATCCAAAACACAGGCGCCCAAGCTGTCTTCACCTGACGGTTACAGACTTGGAGACACGCCTTCACAATACTGCACAAAACCCATGCAGTAGAATAGAGTCAGTTCTTGCATACAAATCCCAACATGTCCTCTCAAGAACTACGTCATGACTAGCTCTGATACATAAGACACAAAATTCTTTCTCTCAGTGTCCTCTCGAAACAAATACCAGTGTCCTCTCGACAAATGCTATCAACATGAATGCATGCTCTCGAACAATTCAAATTGAATACTCATCACTAACTGCCAGAGTTTTCTGGGCAGCGAATTCCATGTACCGTCCAACCCTTTTAAGACATATGGTCTGAT
>CACKRE030005089.1:20370-30521 GCA_902602495.3 Ectocarpus sp. CCAP 1310/34 | reverse complement strand
GGGGGGGGGGGCACGCGGCGAACCGTAACAAACAACAACAACAAGAAGAAGGGCAACATCACCCCCCCGGAACATACACGACCACAGCCACAACAAAGATATCAACAGCAGCTGCAGCAACAACAACAGCAACAACATATTTCAAACACCACCATCACCCCCACCACAAAAACGATATCATCATCACCAGCAACAACAGCAACACAAATCCCTTCAGCAAAACACCACAAAATCTACACCAACAGCAACAGCAACAGAAACAAACATCACCACCAACATCACGTGCCGCAACAAAAACCAACAACAACAAACAAACAAAGGGCAACGGTTCGTCGCTTACCGTATCTGGTGACGAGCAACGTTTGCCGCACCGGCGCCTGCCCCGTCTCCGCCCTCCTAGACTTGCTGGCGATGAACCCCACCATCTTGTCGCTATCCCTGCACGAGGACACCTCGGGGTTGGTGACGATCACCGCCTCGTCTGCCAAGTACATGGCGTGCCGCGCCCCTGTGACCGACGTAGAGATAAAAAACGTGGTTGAACGATGGACACCCCAACCGCCGGGGGGCGCCCAACATGTTTTGGGGTGATTGTTGGATGTCTACGTATGCATTGGTATTGTCGTCGACGAACAGAGAGAAACATGCTCTAGGGTGCTCGTATGGTGTCTACGTGTGCGTGTGTGCTATCGTCGACAACAAGAAACATTTCCATGGAGAGACAGGCCCCGGGGCTACCATGGTTGTTGGATGAAAAAGTGTGAATGTGCGTGCATGTGTATTGTCGTCCACCAAACAGAAACATGTGTGATGTCGTCCAAAAACAAAAATATTCTATTGGAGAGAGGGCCCCGAGTCCTGCACGTTACCGTAGGTTGATTGTTCGATGCACGTGTGCATGTGCATTATCGTCGACAAACAGAAACAGTCCCATGAAGAGAAACCCCAGGGTTGCATTGTATCCCTGCTGGGAGCGGCCCCCGTTCTGCTCCACTCCGACGGTGGTGAATCACATGGTCATGCCAGCATGGCTTCGGAAAGAACACACATGGTGAAAAAAACGGTCCTACCAGGGTGATTTCAGACAGGCAAACCCGTCCGAACGCATGCACTCCCTTTTCGTGGTGAAACAAATGGTCATACCAGCAGTGTGACTTGAGATAGGCAAACGCTTCCGAACGCATGCACCCCCTAGGCGAAAAAAATGGCCATACCAGTGTGACTTGAGAACATTTCCGAACGCATGCACCCCCTAGGTGAACTGTACGGCCATAGCAGTAGTGCGACTTCAGAGAAGCAAACACGTGCGAACGCATGCTCGGGACCCCTATGTGAAATAAATGGTCATACCAGTAGCATGGCTTCAGACAAGCAAGCACTCCCGAACGCATGCGCGGGACCCCTTTCGACTCGCCTGACTCGATCCCCGCGGGGCTGTCACACACGACGTAGTCGAAGCTCTTCTGCAGCTCCCGTATGACTCGCGTGACCCCTTCCTGTGTCAAGGCCTCCTTGTCCTTGGTCTGAGACGCCGCCAGCAGGCTGAGCCCGGGATTTCGTCGGTCCTGTATCAGGGCCTGGTTCAGTGTGCACTGCTCCTGTTGAAAGAGGGGCATTAGGGGGATCCAAAGGAAGACCAAATGGTGACCACTTCTACAGAAGGCGGGACCACTCAATACCGTCTTCGTGGGGAGTATTTGAATAACCCATCATCGACTAGTACATTGTTCTAAAACTGAGCGCCTGTTCTCATGCTCACCTTTTCCAGAGCATACCGAAATTAACCTAGGCGTCGTCGAGGACACACGCAACCAACCAGAGGTGTATGTTGAGATCACAGAGAGTTGACTACAGCAGTACGGCAGCGAAAACTAGTCGGCGGTTGAAACGCGAGATCGGGAGAGGCGCCCAAGCTTCACCGCACTGATAGCGACAGAGCCGTGTCTCACACTACAGTACACTACAGCTGGAGGGAAGGTCTCCTGAGCCTGTCTGTCCCTTTCGCTGCTTCGTTCCGTGTCAACGCAACATCATCCACATCATCATCAACATCATCCACAACATCATCATCAACAACAGCGACGGCAACAACGACGACAACAGCGACAACGGCAGCAGCAACAGCAGCAAACAGCGACGGCATCCATCCACAGCAGCAGCAACAACAAGAACAAGAACAAGAACAAGAACAAGAACAAGAACAAGAACAGCAACAGCAACAGCGACAACAACAGCAACAACAACAGCAACAGAAACAACCGCAACAACACAAAAAATTGCGGACGATGACTACAAGGCTGGCAACCACCATCTGCGACCACCACCTGTATGACGTTGACGAAGTCGAAAATCACCCTCCGCTCGCACCCG
The DNA here is from genome assembly GCA_902602495.3 of Ectocarpus sp. CCAP 1310/34. Classification (NCBI taxonomy): domain Eukaryota; class Phaeophyceae; order Ectocarpales; family Ectocarpaceae; genus Ectocarpus; species Ectocarpus sp. CCAP 1310/34. The sequence goes on along the minus strand of CACKRE030005089.1, from coordinate 28,151 downwards.
AGATGCAAGTCCATGTTCCTCAACCCGATATCGAAATCGATCACACACGTTCGGTGCCCCGCCTGACAGGTTTGAGAATGGATTATGTACGCAAGTGCGAGCGGAAATAATCGTGAGATGTCACACGCGCGGTTGATGCGGGAACGATCCTCTATTATAGCTGGAAGATGCTGCAAGGTTTTGTGTCTTGTCCAAGCTGCTTGAATGTAGCCATCTCGCCGTTGGAGACCCTGCTAATCCCTTCTTTCATTCCAGTTGTTCTATAAAGTCCTCGGCAACCTCTAGAACAAACCACCTCACCCTTATCCAATGCGGTAGCAACACCGACCTGAATCGAGCGTCTCTCATTCGCCCTGACGTAAAAATTGAGTCCGTTCTCGGTTTCACCTGAATATACACACCCTATTTTTTAGTGATGGGGACGTTCTGGGTGGAGAATGACAAATGTAGTACCCTATTTGGGGCCGTAGCCCGTGGAAACGTTGCTTCGTCCCTCTACGTACCTCGAAATGGCACGGAAAAGGTGATGAGGCAGGTCAAGTTCATTCTGACAAACACCATTCCATTGCCAATGACGTGCACTCACTGTGGATCCCAAAACGCCAAGCAACTTGCCAGGGGTGGCGGCCTGCCCCCCTTCCAACAACTGCTGCTGCGTCACGCAAAATCCAATCCCTTTCGTGTTTTCGAGCCCGGCAAAGTGCCCTTTGGAATGCATGACATCATCCTCACACACATCACTCCGTGCACTTCTCGGCCAGGGAACATGAATCCCACAGACATGATTCCGTGCCATGGCATTAGTCCCACGTCATGATTCCGTAAACACCTGAGGAAGGGAAACGCGTAGCGTCAATCCCACAGACATGATTCCTTACCATGGGATCAGTCCCACAGACATGATTCCATAAACACCTGAGAGAGGGAAACGCATGGCATCAATCTCACGGGCATGATTCCGTACCATGGGATCAGTCCCACAGACATCATTCCGTAAACACCTGAGAGAGGGAAACGCAAGTCACCATCTCAACACGTACACACCTGAGCGAGGCCGTACGAGAGACTGGCAGCGGTCGTGGTTTTGCCCACTCCGCCTTTGCCGGAGGTAACCACCACGACGCAGCCCTCCCTATCTTTGCCGCCATTTTCCCCGGCTGCCGACACCGTCGACAATTGCCTGGCACCGCTGCGACGCCGTTAATAGTAGTGGTTGGCGTTTCGATGGGCCAGTAGGAAAAATTCGGGCTAAGGGGAGGTGAACTCAGTCTCGAAACAGCGATTTGGCATCATGAGAATCGCTACAACCACAAGCGAAGTCCAACACATGTACCGAAATCGAATTCGGAGCGACCAGTATTAATCAAAACTACCGGCATACGTCCACGGGAGTGTGCCATGTTTCAAACAAACATAAGCACAGAGGGTCGTGTCATGTTACGGGGAGACGTGTGCTCGACTAACACTGTGTTGTTCAATTTTTGAAGCAATTCAAGCGTGAGCGGAGTCACTCTTCACTGCTGTACGAATCAGCGCATTGGGAGTAGGTGCAAGCATCTCGTTTCGCCAAGGTACTCGCCTAACATAAGTAGGATTGGTGAAGAGGTTGCCGCGTCGAACTGGAACAAGTCGTGGCGTGGCCGCAGTTGCTCCGTGCTGTGCCAATGCGAGAGAGCCAGCGACACAAAGAACGAGAGAGAGATGGGGGAGGGGTACAATGAGCGCAGTTGTTGCACACACTGACTGCTGTTGTGTAGAATTAAGGGACCGATGGGCATGACAGGTGTGGAGACGACCGGTCAACAGGCATGCTGCTGTCCATAGGCGTAGACCATGCTGTAGATTACGAACACACACGCGCACCTGCAAAGCCCCATGTCCTGTGGATGGGGGGTGCATGGATGCACATGGCACATGTCACATTGAAGTGGCGAGATCAATCGGCATATGGCAGATACACCAAAATCAAAAATCCCCAATTGCCCAACGCAGAGCAAAGTCGCAAGGCGCGCGCCTGTTACACACATGTGCACTCCCCTATAGTGCTGTCAACAGCAGTACACGAAGGGACGACACATTACACAAATGCACCACAGTCTGTATGTAGGCGTTGGTGAAGTACCACATGATGTATCCCTGCTCAGTGTACCACCCTGTTCGGTTCTCTGCTGCTGCTACTCTGTTTTAGTCTGCTCTCGAACGAATGCTTGCATATATGCACACAGAGTCTTGGCGTGTGGCGACGTTCCGTCCAGGGAATGGACAGAATCGCGCCGTGCAAACGACGATCCTTTGATCTCTTCGCTCCACACACAGCAGCATTTTGCACACACAAGGGACTGCTGTATAAAGCTGTCTACACACAAATAGTCCTCCTGCGCACCTTTCCCACAAATGGAGATCCTTGCAGCACCACCCAGCCAAAACGTCTCTGTGCCACTACTCCTACCATCGCGATGCGTACTGCACTGTGGTAAGCGAAGGTGGCTAGCCAGCGTGGCTGCGTGAGCTGCTGCACGCCAAGGTCCAAGCTCGCCGGGCGGGGGGGTCGAAACCCCAAAGTTGCACATGGGGTATATGACCATAATTGGAATCCTAGTTGTGGAGCCCCTCACCCTGGTAAAGGCTGGCTACCGCTGCTCCAAGCAGGTCTTCCCTGGCGGGCGTTGTTGAGCTGCACGGGCGGAAGAAGTCATTTGGTGAGTGTTTTTGCGAGTCGTCGTCCTTCCTGTACGAGAGATGTCCCGAAGGAAATGCGAAGGTCTTGATATATCGGACGTGAAGTACTCCCTGCATCAACTTGCTGTCCGCCCCCCTCTTATCCTTTCACACACATGAATCCTTCTGTGCATACATAGTTGGCTGTTTGGGTTGTCTTGCAACCAGTCACGGATCTTGGCTCTATTGTTTGCTTCTTTCGTCATCTATGCAAATAATTTGCAATCGTTGAAGAAGTTCACTTTGTAGCATGAGGCCTGGCGGACGAAACCATGTAGCATAGGTACACGTGCAAAGTAGTCGTAATGCGTTGTGGCAGCACCTACCGTACAGATGCACCCAGCAAGTGTCAGCAGTACATGTAGTCCACCCCGCCGACGTTGACACACACATCAACTGAATACCTCGCGACGACGGTACACGCAGGCTCCGCAGTACAAGGCTGGGGAGACCTGCCTGCCTCGCGCGCTCAAACGTATTGGAAATGGACTGCTGCCACTACCACGGCAACGCGCGCCCTCCTGTCGTCGCGGATACGGCTCAGCGGCGGAGAATACGGAGGAGGCGTTGCAGTTGCCGGGAGTCAGCCTGCTCTTCGACGCACGGACCGGGAAGAACAACAAGCGAGGCGGCAAGGATCCCGGGCTGTTCGCGCAAGAGAAGGAGGAGCGGCGGCGGCGGCGGCGGCGGCGGCGGCGGCGGCGGCGGCGGCGGCGGCGGCGGCGCAAGCAGCGCACTCCTCTGCGGCCTGTTGGGCGGGGCGCTTCTGGGAGGGGGCGGGGGACCGGCGGTATCGGCAGCATGGGCCGCTGCCGGTGGAGGCGCCGCTGTTTGCGGCGGGTCACATGCCGCCATGCATTGTAGATCCAACACGATCGCCTTGATACAGCTGGGCTCCGCGGCGATGGGCGGAGGGTTCTGCGGGTGGGGTGATGCCGGCGATAGGAGAGCGGGTGTTGGGAAGGCTGCTGCTAGGAGGCCCACGGAGGTAGAGCTCTCTGTGCATAGTGGTTCCGTCGCAGTTAATTCAAGCCTTCCCACGCGTACTGTAAGAGTCATCGCTCTTGCCGTGATAATTGCTATTCGTCTTGCGCCAAAGAACCCGTGACACACACGTATTTTAATCACACCCAAGCGTTGGATCATTATTCAAGGTGTGCATGCTTGGGGGTCGTCCACCAGCGGATCGCATTAGTACACGCGCTTGGCCAGATATGTGCGATTTCATGGTGCTACATACATACGGTTGTCACGATAGGCCACCTAACTCCCCAGCTGGCCAAACAACCTACCACCAGCTACATCGCCTGCTTCCGAGGCAACACTATAATACTCATCAGGTCCCTCTTCTCACCAAGCAACCACCATTCGAAGCAACTACAGCAGTCAGTATACAACACGGCCTCAGTGACTGTAATTGGTAGCCCACGATCAGAGGGCTGCCGCCTTAAGTTACCACCACAGGTAGAACTCGAATTTTGAACTTTTCCTCGTGTAAGGAAGCCTGCGGTTTCCACCTTCAGCCCCGTCCTTGCTCGAACTTGTGTTGTGTACGTTAAGCCTATATGTATAGCCCCCCCCCCCCGCTGGGGTATAGGAAACGGGCTGAAAAGGCGGGAAGTGATATCGATAGGATAGGGAAGACTCTTTCAGCCACCTTTGGTAAAGTAGGAAGGATCGATCGGCAAGCGGTGATCGGTCCCATAGGAAAAGTTCTCCGCGCGTCCTCTCAAGGACGCGTGGTCTAGCCGCGAAGGCATGCGAAACATGAGCACGTCCCCTTCCCCCCCCCCCCTGGCACGGTGTCTCCCCCCATCGATTGGCATGAAATCCCCCCAACAAAACAGAAGAAGCTCGGCGGCTACACCATAAGTGGCAGGGACCGCGGCAGGCGATTGTGGGAAGATTGGGATAGAGGGCACCGGTCTTTCGCGACGGCGACGGGAGTGCAAAACAAGGAGGCCAGGATCGCGGCGTGCGGGGGTGACGACCAGCACGAGGTCGAGAAAGAAACGTCGAGTCGCATCCAGCCCCCCTCCCTGCCGTTGTCTGCCTCTAGCGCGGGGGGGCGTTCGTCGTCGGAAAGAAGATTATTACCGGAAAATTCTTGTGAAGGAGAGCTTGCGGCCGGGGAGGAGGAGGAGATAGGGGAAGCGGTTCTCCCCGTCGCGGCGGCGGCGGCGGTTGCGGCGGTTGCGGCGGCGGAGGTGGACCCCGCCGACCCGTTCCACGGCGATCTCCCCCTCGCCCGGGAGCAGCGGCTGATGATGGCGGTGGCGGAAACGGGGTCCGCAACGGTGGAGGCAGCAGCTTCTACCGCGAGCCTGAACGGCTACAAGCGCGGTGGTGGTGCTGGTGGTGCTGGTGCTAGTGCTGGTGCCGCCGCCGCCGCCGCCGGCCAACCGCCCCCGCCTTCCACCTTTGCGGGGGGGGGCTCTCCCGCTGCCGGCACCGACGATAGGACACGACGCGGCGGCGGCATCAGTAGTAGCAGCAATGGCCTACATTGGGCCGACAGGAAGAAGGACGATTCGGCGCGGATGCGCAGGTACTTGCCGGGTACGAAGGGCAACGGGCAGCAGCACTCCCTCGGGGCGGCAAGAAGGGAGGAGGCTCCGCAGCCACGATCCCCGCCCGGACGGGAGGACAAGGACCCACCCGTCGAAGGGAAGAATGGGGTTAAGGACATGGCTTTGGAGGCGGGAGCTAGAGCAGAGGAGCCGGCACTGCTGTCGTCTCGAAGAGAGGGTGCGGTGAACAAGACTTCTAGCGGCGGCGGCAGGGGGGAGCAACACCCTGACGACGACAAGGCATCGGCGGAGGATGCCTCGATGCAGCAGCAGCGCCGTCAGCGGAAGTGCCCTCCGGCCGTGGGGTTTGTCGGCGGCTTCTGGGATGTTCCCGTCGGTGCCCCTTCCTCCGGCCGGAGAATATCCACCACGGAAGCGTTGATCCACGCCCTAAGCGAGCCGCTCAAGCCAAGCCCGCGCCACGCGGCCGGCGCAGAAGCGAGCGTTGGTCTCGGTGGAGGGGAGTTCCCGAAGACGTCAGGCCGCTGGCCGACCACTGCTAAGGCCAGCAACGGCAAGGGGGCAGCGGCGGTACAGCAAGACAGGAGCGGCGGCAGCAGCGGAGGCGCCGGCGGAGGAGGCACCGGCAGGCCGCGGCCGAACGCAAGGGACGCCTTCTCGAGGGTGGCGCTAGACGAGCGCTCCAAGGAGATGGCTCCTCCCAACCGCAACGTGACCATCACCTTCGATCCGGGCGCCTCGACCCTGCTCGGGTGCATCACCGCCAACACGGACGTGTACGGCCCCGCGCTGTGCTCGGACACGGCGGCGACGCTGACCCGGGAGGAGACGGCGGCGTACCTGGAGCGATGGGTGCTGATCGCCGTCAAGCACGGGGTCCTGCCGAGGGAGCTAAGGGCGTTGCTCCAGGACGAGGGCCACGACCAAAGGGGGGGCACGCCGGGCTACTACTCCGTACGGGAGGAAGGTAGAGAGAATGCCGCTGCCTCCGGGACAGTGGGAGAGGACGGTGGTGGTCCCTACCGCGTGGGAGGGCGCAGCGGTATCGGTGGAACAGGGTCCTCGTCTCCTCACGGCCTCGGTGGCGGCGGTGTCACGAGCGCGTCGTGGACGAAGTACGGCTGGAACCGTTTCGATGTAGCCGCCCCTTCCCCGAGCGTGGCGGGGGACATGCAGACGCCGCAGTCACAGACGCGGCGGCGGCGGCGGCGGCGGCAGCTGGCCTTGGACGACGAGGAGGTGGAAGAGGAGGAGGAGATGGAGAACATCGCCGAGGCCTTGGTCGGGGGCGGAGGGGAGGTCAACGGCGCCGCCCATTCAGGTGCCTCAACGACGCGCGCCCCCTCCCCCGACACCCCCCTCCCGACGTCCTCAGCGGGAGCCTTGAGGACGGAGTGGCGTTACCGACACCCAGATCCCGTCGCGGGTACCGCGGGAGGCTCCTCCTCCCCTTCCTCCTCCTTCGCTCTCGGGCGCCGAGCGGGGGGGGGGTGCTCCGGCGAGGAGCATCAACAAGCTTCCCTGGGGTGGCGAGTGCTGGAGGTGGTCGAGGCCAGGTTCAAGTCGGGGCTGCACCCCCCGCGGATCGTCGCGATTGGAGACGTCCACGGCTGCGTGAACGAGATGAAGGACTTGGTGCGGAAGGTGGAGTACTGGCCCGGCGACCTGCTCCTGTTTCTCGGCGACTTGGTGAGTTTCTACGTGTGGAGGGAGCGGGGCGCAGGGTCCTGGGTCGCTGCGGGTTTTTGTGCTTCGTTTGGTTGTTCTTTTGGATTCTTAGGCGTGATTTATTGGAGTACCGTTGCGACTTGGTTAGTTTCTTCGTGTGGAGGGAAAGGGAGGAAGGGTTCTGGCGTGGCGTGGTGTTTATGTTTGGTTTGGTCTTTATTTTGGATGTTCAGGCGTGCTTGCTTGGTGCTTTGATGTTTTGTGATTCGGTGGTTTAACATTGGATTCGCACGCGTGGGCGGCTTGGTGCGCATTTTTTGTTTCCTCTCAGGCAGGCACTTGTACCATTTCTGTGCATCCGAGCATGTGTTCGCGGGCTGGAGTTTTTTTCGGACAAAGAACACCACAGAAGAAATCAACACCATAGATAGGTGTGCTGGTCCCGCCCCCGAGCCATTCGCATTGTTCAATCTTGTGGCGGCTCTCGTTTGCTTCACCGGCTGCACACAGCAGACGCACTCGTCATCCTTTGCCGGCTTCACGCAAAACATGCTCCTTAGGCCCCGCCCAAGTAGCGATTTTCTTGTCTACCATCATACCATAAAATCACTTGGCTTCCGGTTTTCCTGATCTAATGCCTCTGCGGTGGACGCTGCTGCCACCGGCCGTGTTCCTCTTCAGGTGGCCAAGGGACCCAACAGCGCCGGGGTTGTGCGGACCGCGAGGGAGTTGGGAGGCGTGTCCGTGAGGGGGAACCACGAGTTTGAGGTGAGTGTTTTTTGTGTGTGTTACGTGTAGGGTGATGGTGCCGATGATGATGTGGCGGTTGCCGTGTGCCGTAAGAAAACGGGGGGGGGGGGGGGG